>JANCMA020045952.1:0-16270 GCA_024336925.2 Zoanthus solanderi | reverse complement strand
CACTAATCCATCGCAGGTTAGCTCCCAGCAGACACTGGTACTCATTTACCTACCCAGGAAGGATGGAAAGCTGAGTTAGCTTAGGCGGAAAAGAAGGTCACACAAATATTCAATCTCGGCAGAGCCGGGACTGAACTGGGGCCCTTGTGGTCCGAAAGCAGATATCTAACAACTGCGCGCCCATCACCATCACAGACCAAAAGCTAAAATATTAGCATGACAAACTTTTGTAACGATGATCAATCTTGCGTTCACGTACGCAGTACAAGTAATTGCGAAAGAGTTCCGAAAAACAACCTTCAAGGCTTCAATGGTATCGAATCAATGAATTAACTTTGAGGAATTACTTAAAATACGTAAATATCTACGACGGTAATTCATATCGTCATTGTTTACACCGCAGTACTAACTTAGTCTCAATATTCATAACCACGACGATCATTCATAACGTCAATGTTTTCACCGCCGAACAAAATCAGTCTCAATAATCATAACCGCGACGATCATTCATAATGTCAATGTTTTCCCGGCGGTACAAACTCAGTGTCAATAATCGTTGCGATGGATCCACTAAAAATGACCTGCTCTCCCAGTGGTGGTTTCGTAGTTCAGTTGATTAAAGTGCGTACATAAGAGATATTTCAACAGACATAACTAGAATGCTGCTGAAAATAAATAGCAAAACAGCTACTGTTCATCAGCAGGATACCTAAATTGCGTGCAATTCTACGATTGGTTTCGGCTCCATTAAATCTTGACGATTAAACCGCGACGATCATTCGTAACGTCGTTGTATACTAACACCGTCGTACAAAACTATCAAAATCTATTTTTTTAAACTGAACGGTACCAGAATCTTGCGAAAGATTACTTATAGAAACTTCTCAAAAGACAGCATACTTTTTCTTCAAAATAATCTGTTGCTATGCACTGTATTTCAATTCAGTTGCCGTGGCAGCTGCAAAATACATAACATAAAGAAACTCTTGTTTCGTTTTGCTTGTAAATTGGCTACGACCCGTGAAATTGTGATGTCCAATGCTACTCAAATTTTAAAATAGAAAACTAACTAGCAGTAAACTAGTTTAAGCTGCGTCGGTGTTTCTAAAGAAACAATTTAGTAATAAAAATGTAAATTCTATATGGTAAAAACGAGAGAATACTTACTGACGTTTCGGACGTTAGTCCGTCAGAGTAAAGGGAAGAAAAACCGTGTAAGAAGTAACCTTATTTTTACAACAAAGTGAGACCACACTTCTTTGCTGGATTGATCTGTTTGCTCTCATGGACTATTGACTAATCCATTTATCCCAATGGACTATTGACTAATTCATTTGTTCTCATTGGCTATTGACTGATCCATTTGCCCTCATAGACTATTGACTAATCCCTTTATCCAAATGGACTATTGACTGATTCATTTGTTCTCATTGGCTATTGATTGATCCATCAGCTATTCACAAGGGACATTGTCTGATCCATTTGCCCTCATAGACTATTGACTAATCCCTTTATCCCAATGGACTATTGACTGATTCATTCGTTCTCATTGGCTATTGATTGATCCATCTACCTTTGTGGGCTATTGACTGATCTATTTTTTCTTGTGGACTGGTCACTGACTGACCCATTTTTCCTCATGTGCTATTGACTGACCCATTTTTCTCATGTACTATTGACTGATCCACAAATTTTGTTATCATGGGCTGTTGATTGATCCATCTGTCCTCATGGGCTGTTGACTGATCCATCTGTCCTCATGGACTATGGACTGATTCTTTTGCCCTCTTAGGCTATTGGCTGGTCCATTTTTACTCGTGTGCTGATGACTGATCGTTTTGTCCTCATGGAATATGATTGATGCATTTGTTTCCTTGGGCTCTAGACTGATCTATTTGTCCAAGTAGACTATTAACAGATCTATTTATCCTCATGGACAGTTGACAGATCCATTTGTTTGCATCAACTATTGACTGATCCATTTGTCCTTATCATGGACTATTGACTGATTTATTTGTCCTTGAGGTAGGTCATAGGATTTCAGATTTTATGGATAACTCTTTTTGGGTTCCATGTCTTTGATTCATAAAACTCATCGGTACTAATTTTGGGTTCCATAAACCTGTTGATGGGAACAATTCAATTCAAGTCAATTCCAATTTTTGATCCGGGTTTATCCCCGTAAACGGGGGTGGCTGGATTTACCCCACTCTGGCAGCAAACTCTCCAGCTCCCACTCTCCATCTCGCACGATTCAATGCATCCTTCTCCTTCAAACCAACACTCCTGCTCTCCTTCTCCACTTGCATTTTCCATGTATTCCTCGGTCGTCCTCGCTTCCTCTTTCCCTTCACTTCAAACTCCAATGCTTTTCTCAAAACATGCCCATCATTCCTCCTCCTTAACACTGCCCGTACCATCTCACTCCATTCACTTTTGCCATCTGAACCACTGTCTCCTTCAATCCCAACATCTCCATTAGGTCCCCTGTCCTCTTTTTCTCCATCAGCTTTGCACCACGCATTGCTCTCACCATGGCTGTCTCAGTCCTTCTCAAAATTTCCATCTCATTTTCCCTCAACACCATGTCTCACTCCCATATAACATCGCCGATCTCACACAACTCCAATAAATCATTCCTTTCATCTTAAGCGAGAACCTTTTTGAGTTTAATTAGTAACTCTCCACATTCCTTGAACTTCACCCACCCAACTCTTGCTCTTGCTGTCACAGCTGCCTCAAAACCACCACTTGTATTCACTTTATCCCCGAAGTAACAGAAACTTTTCACTGTTTCCACCTCTTCACACATCTCCTCCACCAGTCCATCTAATCCATTAGCTTGTTTCTTGCATCTTCCACACATAAAATCTCTCCCCAACCTCAGGGTCACTCTCTTTACTTTAGCACATCTACCATGTATCCATTTACCACATTTCACACACAACACTGGATTTGTTATTACTCGCTTCCCACAAATGCGACATGGATCTATCTTACTTACAGTCTTTTCACCTTCTGCACCACTCACTAACACTTTTGTCTTTCCTAAGTTCACCTTCAGCCCCTCGCTCTCAAATGCCTCCTTCCATTTCCAGAACTTCTCCCTCAGTCCCTCCATCGTCATCTATGTTTTTAGTTTTAAGAACTAATATTAACAAATCGAGGAAATTTATTTCAAACTAGGTAGAAATTTACACATTTTTAGAGAAACAACATGAAACTTCCCATGTATACACTCTTATAATACAAAAGCTGTTACTTATGTAGGCGCCAAAATGGCTGCCACGTTTCTGAGCTCTTGCTCTTTGGATCTTTTTCTATATTATATGTATTCTCCTTCATCCTTTTGGGCTGAAAAACTGCCTAAAAGGCAATTATAGTTTGTGCAAAAGGAGAAGTACTGTTTGTGACCCACAACAACCACTGAGCCCTTTAGGAATATATTCCTTAATAGGCTTGTTTACAAGCATGACTTAGCTAACCGATGTATATTGATGATTTATTATTGAAGTTTTTCTACTTATTTATAGTAATGTAACCTCAGATATGTATTTGTTGATGATGATGATGATGATGATGATAATGATGACAAGAGAAATGTCATTTATTTATAAGACTGTTTCAAAGTAGAATAAGATATGGATAAAAATTTGAATTATATAACAAAATGACTAATAAATTGATGTTTACTTAAAACCTTAATAATAAATGTGTTTCTTTTTTTGTTGCCCTGTTGTCTTTAAATGCAATTTTAGAGTTTTTTTCTCTTTTATTTGAGTATTTCAAAGTAATAATTCATATAAATAAATTCATGCAGAGACAAAGAACTCAGAAAAAATCTAAATTCAGATAGGAATCCAACCCATAACCTTCCATACACTAGTCGGACACTCTACCACTAAGTCAAGGAAACTCATAAGGCAAGTGAGGTCATAGTCTTTTGTCTCTGCATGAATAGGCTCTTTGCAGTTGGAGGTCATGTGACCACAGGTACCTTAAATCAATCAGCTATGACAAAATGATATCCAGAAATGGAAAGAGCAGGTTGACATTAGTAAAATGGCAAAGTTTCAGCAACTGACTTTAAATATGTAAAATCTGGAAAGCAACAGAAAGGAGGATATATTCTAAGGATTTGTATGACTGGAGAGCAAGACTTGCTCTCCAGAATCATTTTCACATACAATTTTATAGAAAACTTTTGATTTTATATTCGCAGTGATTTTTGAAGTATTTAACGTTGAGACTTGAAACTATGTCTTCTAACTAATGTTAACCTGCTCTTTCTATATCTGAAGACCATTCTGTCATAACTAATTAATTAAGGTGGTTCTGGTCACGTGACCTCAAACTGAAAAGAGCCTATTGTTTAAACATATATGAAACAAAGATTAAGTAATGGATAAAAAACAGAATCATAATTAACAAACTTACTTTCCAAAAAGTACTGAATTTTACTGTTCTTTCCACGGTCATCATCAACTGCTGAAACTTGAAGCACTATTTTTCCTTCAGGAAAGTCTTCCTTGATTGATACCTTGTATTTTTGTTGTTTAAATCTGGGTGCATTATCATTTACGTCAGTGACTGACACAAAAACTGATGCTCTGGCAGAGAGTGAAGGTTTTCCATGGTCTCTGGCAAGTACCTGAAATGAATATGTATTCCTATTCTCTCGGTCAAGATTTGATGCTGTTTTGATGACACCTGTGTCTGGAATAATAGTAAAATGTGGCACTGGTTTTACAAATGAGAATGATAATTTTGCATTGATTCCTGTATCATCATCCGATGCGGTGACTCTCAAAACTGAATGTCCAATTGGAACATCTTCTGCAACATCCACACTGTAGAATGCAGGATTAAATACTGGTGAATGTGTGTTTGCATCTGTAACATTTATATACACAACCGCAGTGCTCTTGAGGGTTCCGTCACTGGCTTGGACAGAAAGAATGTAATGTTTATCTCTGTTGTAGTCAAGGCGGCAGGATAATACAATATCACCAGTTGGAAGCATTCGAAAACATTTTTTTGAGTTTGTGCTATCATCAATACTGTAATAGACATTACTAGGTCCTTGGTCAGGATCTCTGGCAGAAACTGTCAAAACCGTAGTACCCCAACGAGCATTCTCTAAGACAGATGCATAATATACAGGCTTCTGAAACTGTGGTGGGTTATCATTAATGTCTGTAACAGTCACAGATACTTGTGCAACACTGCTGAGAGGTGGATCTCCTTTATCTGTAGCTTTCACATCAAAGGCATATTGACTTTGCTTTTCACGGTCTAGTTTATGGATAGTTGTTATAGTACCACTTTGACCATTCACAGTGAAAGGGACATTGGTTTGTACCAAACTGTAAACAATTTGTTTGTTAGTTCCATCATCATTATCAAAAGCTTGAACATGAGTAACCAAACTGCCAACTCGTGCATTCTCCATAATTTGAGCTTGAAAGCGTGAACTTACAAAGATGGGTTTGTTGTCATTAACATCAGTGAGAGCAATCTCTACCATCGCCTGGCCAAACTTTGGTGGTTGTCCTTTATCAGTTGCAACAACCATCAATGAGTACAAGGGCATTACCTCGTAATTCAACTTTCTAACAACTTTGATTTCACCAGTAATTGAGTTAATTGTAAACAATCTCTGGTCATTCCCAGACAGTATGGCATAAGTAATCTCTGAGTTTGTACCTAAATCCTTATCAGTTGCAGACACTCTTATAACTCGTGAATTGCGAGTAATATTCTCTGGTATTTCAACTGAATAACTTTTCTTAGAAAACACTGGTTTGCAGTCATTTACATCGCTTACAGTGATTTGAACATTTGTTGTGGCACTTTGTTTAGGTCTACCCTGGTCTTCAGCTTTCACCTGCAGCGAATAGTATGACACTTTCTCCCGATCAAGTTCCTTAGCAACAGTTATGGATCCAGTAAGTTGTCCAATTTCAAACACTGAATTGGCACCACCAGCATTTAGGATACTGTAATGGATTCGAGCATTTGTACCATCATCCTTGTCACGTGCACGAACATCAAGTACAGTATCACCTACTAAAATATTCTCAGGAACTACCTTGTTGTATGAACTAGACTCAAAAACAGGCGAGTTATCATTAACATCTTCAATAAATATCGTTAGCGACGCAGAATTGCTCAAAGGCGGATTCCCGTGGTCTGTTGCTCTGACTGTAAAATAATGCCTAGCCATATCTTCCCTGTCCAGTAAACGTTGAGTGGTTATCACTCCGCTTGAAGAGTTCATCATAAACATAGTGTTACTCTGAAGGTTTGATTGAGCACTAATGGTGTACGATAGCAAGCCATTATAACCTTCATCACTATCACTAGCTGAGATTCTGGTCACAGTGGTTCCAATCCGTGCATTTTCGCTAACTTGAGCTACTATGTTAAGATTTGAGAATTTTGGTGGGTTGTTTCGCACGCGCCTTCGAAGCCGGCGCCGGAATCCAGTATTGGCAATGTTGTTATTTTTAATAAAAACTCTCAAATGCCGGAGATCAATAGACTTATCATTTCGATTGCTTTTATCTCCGGCCGGTAGAAGTGCTTTTATTGTTACATCCAATACTCGACTTTCCGCCAGTTTCAAAGAATGTTTAAGTCTGAGTTGTCCTGTCTTTGTATCAATGCGAAAATATTTCGTTGCTTCCCCGCCGAGTAACTTTAACGAAGTTAGTTTTGGCAATGGGTTAAATAAATTGACAAGATAAACGACTCGCGTTCCAACTATCGCTTCTCGGTTGATAATTGTGTACGAAATATTGCGTCTCCGAAACTTTATAAAACAATCAACTCCGTGAACAAACACACTTAATGGTGCACTTAGCTGTTCTGAAGGTTTCAACACAGAAAACGAACGCACATAAACTACGAATGGGTTCTTTTTGAAAGTTTTACAGTCTGGATGAAAGTTCAAACGAACCGCTCCTGATTGCCGCTCAATGACCAACACTTCAAGCGAATCCGAGTCACTCAAGCTTGTATCGAAGGAATAGTTAGTCCTTCCAAATTCATACATATTCACTAATACTGAATGTAGATTCGTGGAAGCATAAATATCGACAGTTTTACAGGAAGCGTAGTGCGAGATACCGCTACAAATAAACAACACAATTAGGGAAAACCGTACTTGGGCAGACATGTCCAATAACTTCTGGTTGCTTGTCACCTTCGGCAAAAGAACAGTCCGAAGTGTTTATCGTCAAATCCTCCAATCATATCTTCTGGTTATTCGCTAAAAACATAACATCTTTCTACTAGCGTCAACAATTACACTTCTTTCTTGTTTTCCAGTATCCTTAACAGATAGATGCAAATCAAAATATTATTGTAAGTTTAAGGTATATTCCTTCATTGCATGAGAAGTGTAAGCTGTAGTTAATACTTTGGTCCAATGACAGTCAATCTTTCGATATTATTGGACAAAACTGACCATGTGATCAACACTCTAATAATAAGTGTAACGCAGAGCTGAATGCATGCAGTTATAATCTCTCAAAGAAGTCTTTCTTTGAAATAAATTAGTTGAATAAATACCGCTCTTTGTTTTGTACGCGTCACTACAAGCGTTTTTGTTCGAAAAGGACATGGGCGAAGATTTAATCCACCGACTTTATCATTCTCGCTTCCACAAGAGGCTTGAAAAGGAAAAAGGTTCGCTTGGAATTTCATAAATTAGGGAGGGTTGATTGAGCGTGCAGTCTCATTGTAAACAGAAGAAAAACATAACCTGACAGATTTGTTGTAAATTTTCTGTTTATAAACATATAAAAAAGTTGTCTTTACTAATTTCCATATTGTATTAAGCCATGCATTCTTATTTCGTCGCAGTTACAAATGTAAAGCAAACTGTGCCGGGAATAGCAATTTTTTTTACAGATTTTTCCTTTGTGAAAATTGATACTCCTTATAAGTATAATGGCCATATCTGTTTATAGTCTTGCTAATGACTAAAAACGCATTCCGTCAATTAACCTCAGTCGTACACGCGAAAACTTATCTTCAGCATATCAGTTGTTTTGACATTTTGATGGCCGAAATTTAGAAGCTAAGGTTGTTGTTTTTGAATTATCTAATTTTCTTATTCAAGTCAACTTACCACGACCAAATAAAACACTTCTATTGAGTGTTTTGGCGTGAAAGTGTACTTGCCCTGCTCAACACTTGGTGTTATATCAAATTTGTTGACGTGACAAACTAATAAGGCCAGATTTTCTTTTTCTCCTTTTGGATGTGTTGATGTCTCGTTAAAACGGCCACTCCACAGCTTGGCTAAACAAACACGTACTAACCAAAACTTTTTCTCTGGATTTCTCCACTTTGCAATTGTGATATGCAGCTTTTAATTTCCTACTTAAAAACTTTCAGAAATAATGAAAACATTTACCAGTCCGGAAATTAAAAGAAATTTTTACTTTACAGAGCTTTAAAATACCATTTATAATTTGCTAAATTGCATTTCAACAGGAAGCTCTTTGTTCACTTCTAGTGAGCTCTGGCTATTAATTATGCTTTCATGTGCAAGGCACATTTTGTGAACAGAACGATTATTGAATTAGAACTAGCTTAAGAAACACGTGCGTTTGCTGAGTGACTTTTCAAGCAGTCTCGCGTTTCAGGTGGCCATATTCTGCGGCTCTACTGATGGACGTGAAGTCTGCTTCAAATAAACATACCATTACGTATTCAGTTTTTTGAAGGAATTTTGAGTAATCTGCTAGAAAAGATAATTTAAACAGCTTTGCTCAGACCCGTGCGCTTTGGGTGTGGGGGGTGCTTACGCAACCCCCCCCCCCCCCCCTGATGATTATAACAGCGATTTTCGTGGTTTAGTTTATCCAGTAACGCACTATGCCATCAAATTGTAAGTCTGTCACTTTCTCGGAAAGTGATCGGCGGCTTATGAAACGCAAGTCGCCGAAAACATCCGAATCTTAATTTCTTTTCAAGTCTTGTTTAAATTACGGTAAGTATCGCTTTTAAACTTAAATATCGTTTCTTCTAAATACTGAGATCGATTGAATAAAATGAATTTGGATTTGCGAATTCTTTACGAAGAGAACACAACTTTCATTGTATCCGCTGGTAAATACTTTGGTCAAATGTTTGACACTGCAGGCTCGTTTCCATTTGCACGGGCGCGGAATAGCTTGATTTTTCTCCTTTTTCACATTATCAGGCACGGCTTTTGTCAAAGCCGAAAGATGCTAGAATTTATTTAGCGGCAAGAGTTTTGGAATTTTATATGTGTTGGCTGTTGCTATTATCCAAATTTATGACATCAAGCCAAGTATGGAACCGGAAACAAAAGATAAATATATTTATTGTTAACATCGACTCGTTCTTCATTCACTCAGACTATAACAACTGCAATATAAACTCCCCTTTTCGCTCATTTTATGATTTAAAATCACTTTTGCTTTTAACATTGTTTTGTTGACCTAACAGTTTCATGGTTGATCGCACACTTCATACACGTATCAGTCAAAAGAAAACTTCGCAACGCAACGCAATCAAGCAAAGTTTATGTTTTAGAACCGATCCGTTTTATCTTCAGGTTTGAAATTCGACTAACAGTATCACTTTTATTTTTAAGGTCTAATTGTTTTATTGTTTTTAACTTAAAAGATCTTCTGCTATTGAGCTAGCACGTGATGTGCTCCGAAAGTTTAACAGTCGTAAAACCGAAACGCCACATTTTCAAGACAAAAGACAGCTATGACGGTGCTACGCATCAATTTTATGCTATTATTTTAATTTCCAGTAACCACATGGCCTTTCAGAGGTCTTTTATTTTGTATCTATAAGAGAAAACATTAAATGTTCGTACTTTAGTCGCTCCCCTGCAACCCCACTAAAATTCGTGCGTGATACAGGCCTGCAATTTTAAAATTATCATCTCTGCAAAAAGCGTTTGTCGTTCCTCGGAGCATTTGAAAATTTCAGTTTTAAAAGTGTTTTACTTAGTCGCTTACTCTACCAAAGCAAGTGGAAAGCTTTTTAAGTTACTGAACTAATACTTGAAGAGTAATGTTACTACTTTTCTGGTGTAGCTTTCAAAAAAAAAATGAATCTCTAGAATAGTTTGACTGCACCGATGATGAGTGATGTTTACGCTAAGTTTGGCAAAGGTGCGCTTTCAATTTAGTTTAACAGGTTTGAAAACTATATACGGAAGTTTGCAACTTGGTATAAAGTTAAAAAGAAAGTGTTCCTCAAGTTGAATGCTCAGAAAAATTCTTAGTCACTGACGGGAATCGAACCCGCTACCTTCTTATTACTGGTCAGGGGCGGCTTCCTCAAAACTCCGATTAACTAATCCTGGATTAAGACAAAATCCAAAGGCTGATTTTTTCATAAGTAAAGCTTTGTAATGCTTATTAAATACTGTTCAGTTTTACCAATCAAAGAAACATGTTAAATCCAAAATTCCAGCCCAAAGAAAGCTATAGAAACAGGACATTGGATTAAAAAGTTAACCCTGGGTTAGCGCTAATCGGGTTTTGAGGAACCATGCCCTGATGCTCTACTCACTGAGCTACAGAGACTCGCATGGGGAGCTGAGTCACTTGTTGAGTTCTAAATAGGCCCCTGCTTGCATTTTTTTCAAATCTTTTTTTCTATCTTTAGTGGTATAGTTGACAGACAGCGGCGCATCGCACGGCGCCTCTAGACATCAAGACTCATACTGGGAACGCCAGTGAAAGTGTATGCAGTCGAGTTTGCCGGTGTGTAGTTTAGTGGTGGCCTGTGGTGTTGTCCAATATGAAAGTGAAAGTAAAGACTATTGCATGTGCAAGTGATCTCGTTTTTGTTTTGATCAATATAAATTATCTTTCTTTTGATTTCAGATATGTGCTTGCAACTAAAAAAAAGATTCAAGGAACCCTCCTGACGTAAGAGATAGCTAAATCCTTTACGAACCAAGTGGCCCATGGAGATGGCGCTTACCTCCGGTTTCTGTAGTGTTAAGCAGATGAGAGTCTTTAACTCCCCCTGGATGGGACACTAATCCATCGCAGGTTAGCTCCCAGCAGGTGCTGGTACTCATTTACCTACCCCGGAGGGATGGAAAGCTGAGTTGGCTTAGGCAGAAAAGAAGGTTGCACAAATATTCAAATCTTGGCAGAGCCAGGATCGAACTGGAGACCTTGTGGTTGGAAGGCAGAGATCTTACCAACTGCGCCAACCACGCCCGCCTGCAACTATTAGCACTAAGCAACCATTTATACCTGAGGTCAAGTTCTTTCTTTATTTTCTTTCCTTCTATAACTCCAACAGTAGCATCTTTGTTATACTTCTCCAGGGCAGTCATCATTGTACGAAACTCTGAATACCTCATTAACTACAAATTAAAAAATTAAAATAACTATTCTGTTAACTTTCTGTCCCAGTCAGTAATCAACAGCAAGTTTCTCCTTACAAAACACACACAAAATAAGACACTTGGTAATGAAAAAATGAGAATTGATCAAACAAAGCAAACTACTGAAGATCAAAATTAAAATTCTCTCAAACTTGTTTCATAAAAAGAATATGGGTTTAAGTTGGGAGAGTCATTTCACAACACAACTGGGACTGAAAGGATTAAATTCTGTTACTATAAAAGCAGAACTGTTTACTAATTAATTTTAGTTAGATCTATTAGTATAATTTAGTTTGTCTAATATTGCTATAAAAGTCATCTGTGGCTTATGGCACAGGTCACTGAAAAGGCTGAATGTCAAAATACAGCTGAAAAGTTGAGGAATGTCACTTTGCATGTGAAATGAAGGGGCAGCTTTTCGGAAAATTTTAATCAAACCCTCAAAAGAGACCAATATAGCTTTTCGTGACCACTAAAGGAGATAATTTAAAACAAAGACAAGTTTAATACACTTTGTAGCTGAGAGTGATTGGTTGACCTTTTAGACAAACCAACTGGCAGTGAGACAATTGGTGTTTGAGGGAAAATGAAATGGCAATTTTGAGAAAAACTGAGAGAGCAATGGTGAGAGCGTAAGATGAGCAGTCTTGAGATGAATTTAGGAAAATCAAAACATTTTTTTTAAATGCTGTAAGGCATGTTTCAAACACTTCTGTGTTCATCGTCAGTTACTGGAAAAAATAAATTACATGAGTGCTTATAAAGTCTTAAATCAATATCATTGATTTATATTAACTTTACAAAATACAATAATAGTAGTGAAAATTGCAGTAAAGGAATTGTGCATAAAACAAAAGAGAGAGAGAGAGAAAAAAAAAAGAAATTATGGAAATTACGTAAAAAGACCCAAATTAACAAGAAAAACTTGCTTGTTCAATAAGGCTTTTCCCAGAGCAATGTCTGGTGCAAAACATATGGAGAAAAAGAGGACAGAGAACCTAATATAATGGCGATGTTGGGATTGAAGGAAACACTGGGGTTCAGATGGCAAAGGTGAACAGAGTGAGATGGTACTGTATGTGGATGTGTTAAAGCAGGATGATGGGCATGTTTTGAGAAAAGCGGAGTTTGAAGTGAATAGCAAGAGGAAGCGAGGACGAGCAAAGAAGATGTACATTACAACTTCACGATGGACAAAGTGTGTAACTCATTAAAATTAAAATAAATTCAAGTTTTAATCCCATGATCTGAAGAGCATGCACTGTAGGTCTGTCAGCCAGGTCAAATTCAAATCATAGCTTTATCAAGCATCAGCTAGCTCTGTGTGTGATCAGCGAATGATCAAAATCAAGTTTTGTATTAAACCTTTTAGAAAGGGTACACCGGTGAACACATTGAAAATTACTGTATTACTGCAATTGAAGAGTCTAGTGCAAAAACAACATAAGTAACTTTGTATGAAATGCTAAATTCTCCCAAGGGTTATGAAGAGATAATAGGGATAATGTAGGAAGAGATGAGAACTTGATCAAAACTCACTTATGTCATTTTTGTCTAGTGCCAAAACAACATGACTTTGTATGTTACGTTGTTTTTGCACTAGACCCTTCTATTATCAAAACCATAGACGATCCTAATGATACTATGCTAATTGTTATAAGTTTTTATAATTGTATTGTCTTATTTTTCAGAGCATTTGATACAGCTTTCCACCTAGAATAGTGCTATATAGTTACAATTATAATATTACTAAAAATATTCATAGGTTTATAGCCAAATAGTGAAGTGCATTAGATTTTGATGACCATCTCGGGAAGACTTTTATTAAATGTCTAAAAATGTGCTGAGAACAAACATTTAATACACAACTGCCTTTTGAAGGAAAATTTTCAAGATTTAAAAAACGACATTTCTTCCAATACAAAGATAGCTTGGGCTGCCAGTGTAACATTAAGCTTTATGGCCACAAGTCCGATTCTCACTATGCCCACTAAATTGTATTTTTTGCCCACCAAAAACAATCTTTCTCCAAATAAGAAACTAAACAATCTCTTCATTTTTTGCTCACTTGAAGTTGAGGAATTTGGTTACCAACTTGCATCATTACATTACTGACCCTTATATTCCTGGCAACATAGTGGCAACCATCTATCGATGCAGTAGTAACAAAAAAAATTCAGGCTTCCACAAGATTTGATCCAGTAATTTCAGCAATACTGCTGTACCAGTGCAGTGCCCTTACCAACTGAGCTTTGAAGCCGCAATTGTTACTGACAGCAGTTTTACAAGTAGTAAATTTTCAAATTTTACACCGTAGTGAATGGAGAAAGAACATTAAAAAAAACTGACATTTTGGACTGTAGTCCTTCGTTGGAGTGAATGCATGGGTTATAAATAAAGATCTGTTTTAATGGATTATAAATAAAGATCAGTTTTAATGGATTAATTTTTTATCAATACCACTCTAAGATTTAATCAAAGGGCTTCTTGAGAGCTATCTCATCCGTGGATTAGGTCATTTACCTGAATTTAAAGGCAATGCCGTGGTTCTATTTTTTATTCAAGATTAATGTTATTACATCTTTCACATTTTCTTTTTTCGAAGGGGTAGAAATTCCAGGGATACACAATTTATTTCTGGTTCAGGAACTGCATCTGATTTTGCTTTTACCAAATCAAAGGATTTATTGCCGTCAATTCTGCAATCACAATGCTGACTCAGGCACTGTTTCGGCGTCATCCCAATCTTCAAATGTTTGGTACAACTTCAAAAATACTGGCCTGAGGAACGACGGTTCAAATGTTTACTTACCTCGATCTTGTTTAAGGTTGTCAAATTAAGTCTCAGGCAGAAACTGGACTTTGAATTCAATAACATTAAAGTAAAATTTACTCACACTAAGCACAAAGCTAAGCCTCAGGGAAATCCACCATTATATTTTTGATCACTGCATACTTAAAGATGCTCACCCTTGCCCTAAAAACTGTACTAACAGCTGAACTGAGAGTGATATTTTAGCCCCCTTACAATCTCTCATTATTAAGATTAAGGTTGTACTGTGGTGTAAACAATAACATTGTGAATGATCAACATTGTTATTGTTATGTGCACAATAGAATGGTGAAGTGTGACGTCACAAAAATTAAAATTTGTGAACTTATAGGATTTGTTGAGATCTTCCAATAGATCAAGACTAAAAATGAAAACCTTGCCAAAAATCAGCATATTGGTGCAAATTGTCGAAGAGCTATTACCACAGTCACAGGGGTGTAGCCAGGGGGAGTTCAAGGGGTTCTGGAACCCCTCTCTCACACCTTGATCCTTCACTGTGTCAATTTTTAGAGCGACCACACTGCAATACTTATCACTGACCAAACAGCTTTTGGTGATTTGGAACCCCCTCCCCCCACCTTCCCTCTTAAAAATGCTGGCTATACCCCTGAGTCATGCTCCAATGACTCCACACAAAGCCTTGTTAAAATGGCTTGGTTTTTAACATTAATAACTTTGTTCACAAACTTCAGCTGGTTATTAAAATTATTTAATGAGAAACTTACCAAGATGGCTTCGCCGAGAACATGCAAGGTTGTACCATCTTAAAGCATCTTTATTGTCTGGTGCTGCCGCAACCCAGGGAGTAAGCATGTTGGGCTCAGCAATCTCCAAACTGATCATATAACACACAGTGGACAGCTTTGATGCTCGTGGCCATGTGATGTAATGCTATAAAAATGGCAATGTATAAGTTGGTTTTGAATTCAAATTTTTAAAAAAGATGAAATCAACTGAAACAAGAGGCACATTTGTATGCACATGCATGGGTTTCATTTGCACTTGACTTGTCTGCTTGTGACTAATTATGTTACTGACTGAGAATCTGTCACAATTCATTAACCAATGATGAGAGTGTTGTGTGTTGAGTATTGAGATGGTACGGGCATATGTCAAGGAGGGATGATGGGTTATTTTGAGAAAAGCATTGAAGTGAAGGGCAAGAGGAAGTGAGGCAAACCAAAGAAGCCGTGGAAGATGCAAGTGGAGAAGGAGACCAAGAGTGTTGGTTTGAAGAAGAAGGATGCCATGAATCGAGCAAGATGGAGAGATTTCTGTTAGAGTGGGGTAAATCTGGCCACCCCCATTTATGGGGGTAAACCCAGATCAAAACTGGATTGAATATGATGAAAATGAGAATGTTGTGAGAGCAAAGCAACCCAAGTTCTAATATTGCTAAAATTGATAAATCTTTTTTGCCAAACTGTTTATTGAGGCCATCAAAAATTTTACCAACTGTGAGCTGCCTAAAATAAAAATATTTTTTTTGGAGAATTCCCAAATTTCCCTGTGCATAATCAACTTGAACAATAATATTTAGCAAGAAAATAATTAATAGACCACTTTCTGCAATATACAGAAAAAAGCTCTTGAAATAAAAAAAAGTTTAAGGAAAATAAAATTCTAAACATCATGCTTTCAAAGCCACATATAAACAGTCTGTGAGTGATTGGAAATAATTTGATTGACATTATGACAAATAATTCACAATATGGCATCAAAAGTGCCAATTTAATCACTTAAATGAAATATAAACATTATTAAACTGAAAAAAGGTCTTTCAAAGAAGTTAAGTGACTGGCAATAAATTGAGGTAAAACTTTTCATCACAAATTTGGGTCTCAAAGTCGTGTATATGTGTGTATATATATATATACAAGTTCTACCCACGGGGCTTTTCAGAACCTGTTAACACATATATACAGGGTCAGACAGTTGAGGGTCTTAGAAAGTCCACTAGAGCGGCTCACATATTAAGGCGCAACTTGCAGCCGATAAGAAGTGCCCTCAGTGGTAGGAACAGAGACAGACCA
>JANCMA020045849.1:0-16271 GCA_024336925.2 Zoanthus solanderi | reverse complement strand
CTCACTCGTGAGATATTTTCAACACTCGAAGATAAAATTCGTATCTCCGCGCGGCCATGTAATATCCTCTATATATCAACGAAACAGTAAATTTAATGTGTTAGTATATCAATTAAGCAATGCTAACCTGATACATCATCATATTTTTCTTCCTTGCTAGCTTTCTTATTGCAGTAAACTCCTTTCTGCCCAGACCCCTGCATGGAACATTGACCACTTGTGATAGTGCCAATTCATCCCTGGTGTTCACCAACAGTCTCAAGTATGACAGCATCACTTGTAATATTTGACTCTGTAAGGAATTGACACTGCTAACTATTACATACAGTAAGTTATTGTAGTTTTACTGGGATGGATCCAGGAATTCGTGGAGGGAAGTTCTACATGCATATGAGTAGTGCCAATTAAGGTGTTAGTCTTTTGGGGGGGTATGGGGACCTGCTGTCTTTGAAAATTTTAGAAATTATAGGGTTGCAAAATATGTATGGATGAGAATAGCATACTTAACTTATTATTAGGAGAGCAATGGAGCTGGAGGTGGAAGGCCGGTAGTTAGGCCAAAGAAGACCTGGAGTAATATTATAAGGTAGTGGAAAACATGAGGAAGTTAAACATCATGGATATGGCAGAGGATAGAAAACAGTGAATGCAACTCATATCATGTCCAAACCCCAGGAGTGGGAAACAAGGGATGTTAGGGTTGCATATTATGCATTTCACATATTTTGGTGAGGTACATTTTATGTAAATTTGCACTCAGATTTATTCAATGTTAAGAGCAACTGTCTGTAAATATCATGGATTGCTGGACAATTCACAAAAATAGAATTTCTGATACTTTGCCTGTTTGATAAATCTGAGGAACTGTTTTGGAAAATATTACTTAAACTTAACTTTGTTAAAATCCTTAGTTTTCAAGAAATCCAAGAAAAACGAAATAAGTCATGGCAAAAAAAAATTCTTAAGCAGTTATATAATAATATATAGAGTAGTCGAAATACATGGAATTGTGTATTTCTGTAAACTTATTAGTATACGTAACTATGTTATACAATTTTTTCTGCTGGGTTGAAACACTAAATCTATATATGTAGCTGATCAAATGTCTGTAACCTGTTAATTTTCCTATGACAGCACAGGTTTCTCAGTTTTAATCATGTCCTAATTACCATACAGTAAAGCTGACAGGAAAAGTATCATGTATTGTGATCGAGGTGCAAGGTAATTTGCAACACCTTCTCGAGGCATGCAAGAAAAAATGCCTCTTTACTATCTAATGATCATCGTTCCTGACATTGATTCTCTAAATGTTGAGCAAAGTGAAGATACTTCTCATGATCTGTTGATCATAACTCAAAACTGCATCTTATATGATTCTGAAAGTTAAAGAGCCTCAGTAGAGTGAACATTGAAGAAGCATTAACGAAACATTGATATCCCTATCTGAGAAGAAGCTAACATTAAATTAGCTATAATTATAATATTCTTTACACTGATGTATTTAATTTGATGCTGTCAGAGATATGAACCATTACCTTTCTTTTCAAGCAACTTACACTAACCTTTTGTACTTCCTTTGGGGACAACAGAGTATTGACAATATTCTGCCTTGGAGGTGAAGCCATTATTTCTCTGTTGGCATGTACATGGGACAACTGACATTTTCCACTTGCCAGCTCCTCTACTGAGTTTACTACAAAGTTTCCTATTTAGTGAAATTAAATTCATATCTTATTAGAGTGTAATATAATTAACAGGTAGATAGCTAATTGGTCTAACTAAAAACTAAGTCCTTTAGTATGAGCCAAAGTGGCTCATACTGGAGCCGCCTCTTGTCTTTGGTGTCTGCAGTATATATTAAGTAACTTGCTAGTAAACCAATAGCATTCCACCAAAGGAAAGAGCAAAGGTTTATTGTGCATGTGTGAGGCTTAGCTTGCATTGCTGTATGCTGTGGAAACTTGGGCAAGTAACCGAAATACTAGATGGATTGCTAGTTAGTTGTGATCACAAAATGTTGAGATATACATGTCAAAAGTAAGATGGCAACACAGGATTACTAATAAAGAGGTCAGAAGAAGATGTGTTGTGGAGAACCTTCATCATAGATAATGAAAATGAGGTTGAGATGGTTTGGTTATGTAAAACATAGGGATAAGAATGCATGTTATAACTTATTTAGGAGAGCAATGGAGCTAGAAGTGTAAGATAGAAGGCCAGTAAGTAGGCCAAAGAAGACCTGGGGTAAGGTTATGGAAGAAGACATGAGGAAGCTAAACATCACAGAAGATATGGCAGAGGATAGAAGACAGTGGAGGCGACTCATCACATCCAACCCCAGGAGTGGGAAACTACGGATGATAAATGAAGATGATGATGATATAAGTGGATGAGAGTTTTTGATTTTCCCAATGAATGGGACATTGATATTGATATATCGCAATCAAGTAATTAACTCCCAGCAGAAGTTGATACTGACATTTATTGACCTTGGAAAGTTGAAAAGCTGAGTAAGCTTTGACAGAAAAGAAGGTTAAACAATGTTCAGTTTTCTGAAGATCAGGACCAAGGGGCATAGCAACAATATGTGCACATAATCCTGTACAAACAGCAAAATCTAGCAAAAAAATTGATCTCTTTTTCTGTTGTGGGTTACCAAAGCTCTAGAGATGGATATCACCATCATCACTCATCATCACTCATCATCATCATCACTCATCATCATCAATATCATCATCATCACTCATCATCATCATCATCATCATCATCATCATCATCACTCATCATCACCATCATCATCAATATCATCATCATCACTCATCATCATCATCACTCATCATCATCATCATCATCATCACTCATCATCATCATCATCATCACTCATCATCATCATCACCATCATCATCAATATCATCATCATCATCATCATCATCATCACTCATCATCAATATCATCATCATCACCATCATCATCAATATCATCATCATCATTATCATCATCACCATCATCATCAATAAATTAAACAACTATTGCATTTTCCATTGCATTAATTTATTTATAAATCAAAGAGTTCTGCAGAAGTTGCTGAGCAGAATTAAGTCTTACCAACTGCACCAACCATGCAGCTGATTAAATAAAGAAGAAAATCAATATAATTATAAAAGCTGAAGATCACAACACATTTTAGCTTTGGACCAGACATATGTCCCAGCAGGTGCTTCTGATTCCTTGTAGTTTTTTTAAATACTGTTTCTACTGTTGTATCTATACTGTAATCAACAAACACCCAATGATACATGATATAATTTATATTGATATGATATATAATATAGTGGTTTGTTCTTCATTTCACAGATTGAAGTGTTTTCCTAAAGAATGCTGGAATTGAAGTAACATTTTGTGACATAAAGACAATTATAACAAACTACTGTAGCTAGATCTCCTCTCACCATTGTCAGGACAAGTTGTGGTACAGATGACTTCCTTGTGTCCGAGCAATAGCTTTAGCATATATGCCTAATAAGTTGGAAAAACAAAGAAGCAAAATGGAATGTAATATTATACAGTAATTGCTTGTATCAAATTAAAATTTAAATCCTTTTTGGGCTCAGCTGTTCAAAACCTGATTATTACTAACAGTACTATGCAAGGTGAAAGTTATTACCGGCCCATAACTACATTCTTAGTTGGTGAAGATTTTTGCTTTCCAGCTACTAGGTTTATAAGGTTCAAACCCAAGTTTAATTTTGTGGAACTAAAAATAGACTTTCTCTCAACCAAATTAAAGTTGACTCATCTTTAAATCCTTACAATGTCAGTAGAAAATTAATGAGTGCCAGGTTTAACTGCGAGCCCACCTTTAATGAACCAGGCACTCACATGCATGTCTTAATTATCAGGAGAAAAGGACTCTTGATCATCTTTAAAAACCATTACATACATATACAGAAAGCAGAGATAAATAACAGTTCCATGAGCCGTTAATATAAAGTGAGGTTCAACCCCCAATGGAACTTAAAACATTCTGGTCTCAGCCACTTCAAAAGTATTTACATTCATTTGCTATTTTTCAGTAAAAAAAATAAATGCACTTGTTAGTCTAGGAAGTCTGCAAACTCTAGCTGATCTGTCTGATAAACTGAAAATCTTATGAGAAACAAGCATTACAGCAGTACATTTTTTTGTCCACCTTCACAAGTAAAGAATATATATAAGGAATCAAACCTGAACTATATAAGAACCTCTAATAGGTAAATATTAAGTCATTGAACAACTATTTATTTTGTGTGACAGTTTAAATCAAATAACATGCATATGGTATATAAAAACTATGTTAACTTTGCAATTTTCATCCTTCAAAGTATTTTCTGACCTAAGCTTCAAGGTATTATTCTACAAATTTGTCACTATGTACACTTTCTTGCTATGGCAAACCAATTGGATTTTGAAGGGATGAGCAAGACATATTTTTAAAAAAAATTCACTACTTGAGAGGTATAAGCAAGGTATATTTCAATTCTTTTAGTTCACAAAGTATGTTGCCCTTTCAATTCAATTGATACTGCAGATCATTATTTCGGAAATCTTCATGATTCCTCCTACCCTGAGAGCAGAGTCACCTTAAAAGGGACTCTGCTAGCGGGGTAGATTCCTCCACATGCATGCTTCCTCAATACTTAGAAGGCACCATATTTCTCTTCATCAACTGAATCCAAATTTTTATACTTCTTTACAAATTAATTAAAACTTACTTCAACCAAAGTTTCTGGTTCTCCAACAATGATATATTGAAATCCTGTCTGATATAGGTCCCTTACATTATCATCCTGACTGAAACAAGATCCGACTTTTTGTGCCACATCTGCATAGTCAATGGCGTTGCAGTTTAACAAGAAGTCATTGTAGTCTGTTAGAAAAGCCGTGTTGTCTTCGTTTCCAACAAGATGAAGTTTTGATTCTGTAATTTTGTCATGGACTTCAAGCACTTCTTTCGCAGCAACTGTGAACTCACCCGTAAACTGAAAAATAGCCGATAGATTTATTTACTCATTGAGTACATTTAGCAATTTTAAAGAAAAACATTGAAAACATTTCTAAATGCAAAGTAAAGAAATATATTGCGAGATATAATTCAAACCTTTTTGTTTTTTTCTGCCATTACCAATTGTAGAGCTAGTAATTGTTGCTTTAAATCAAACACAGAGTTTCCGTGAGGTTTGGTGCAACAGTGCTTTCTGTAGATTCTTGCAAAAATACTGGTTATTTGAGTAAAAATAAATGAAACTTCTTTGCTTTCGCTGTAGTTTGATGCACCGAATTCCAGTCCTACAGTTTTAATGTCATTCTCTGAAAGAGTAATTATGATTTTTTTTCAGTATATTAAGTGTATAGATTTGTATTTAACTCACAGAATCGTAGAGAGTTTGGATTCGTTTTGCGAGTGAAGAAACAGCAAAAAACACAGATCGAGTTTATCGTATTAGCTGTTTTAAAACAGCACAATTTCAAGCTCATTTTCAAAATGGTTGGATTACCTTTCCATCTTTCATGCTGCTTGAGCAACTGCAAAGCAGAAAATATATTTTCATGTTTATCAGGAATAAAATGAAATACAGCAAACTCCATTTTCTCTTGCTTTTGTTGTAAACAAAATTTTTTTAAATCGAAAATTTGAATTTGACCGCGAGGCATTGGCGCGAGAGGTAATAGCCAATCACTTTTTTGGTGCGATGAGTTTTGCTGCTGACAAGATCAAAACAAACCCTGAATCGTGAGAGACAGATCGCCTACAGAGCAAAATAGGGACAAATATTGCAGGTATATATACTCAAATCAAACTTAATATATTTACTATATCTTATTGTTCAGTTAAAACCACTCTTAAGTATCTCTCATGTGATTCTATCTTTGCTTATTTTTATTAATTTTGCGTGACGATTACTTTGTAAACATTAGAATGAGTAGCATTAAAGATCAAGTAGTCGATCCAAGAAATCTACATGTATGTAATATATAAAGGATATTACACAATGGCGCGAACGTATGAAGTTTATCTTCAAGTGGAAAAAATATTTCAAGAGTGAGCGCAGCGAACGAGTCAGTGAAATCTATTTTCCACGAGAAGATAAACTTCATATGTTCAAGCCAATAAAAAAGTAGACGAAAAACAAAGGAAAAACAAAATAATGAATAACGTCAGCGATATCTTCACTAGTGAGGATATGGAAAACCTGGATCAGATGTAGTTTCATATGGAAAATATGAGTTGTCTATTTTTTGGTAAAACATTCATATCTATGTAATGAATACATATATAAACCTCACCAATAATTATCGAATAGCATGTAATGGCATTCGCTATCTGGGATGTTCATAGCTGGAAGGGGGTTAGGGGGGCAGTTGTCTCCCCCAGGAAAACTAAATATTTTTTTCTATCATACATAATAAATCGTGACAATTTAAAACACTAAGCATTTGTGTGGTTTGTTTCCTTAAAGGTCTAGTAGAGGCAGGGGCTGGGGTGAAAACAAACCTGTGTCAAACTAGAAACCCTGTCTGTATACGGGAGATCCCTGTAAAGGCATGTGGAGTTTGTCCTCAGAGACAAAAAGCTCAAGGTACGACCCTGATTATTGTATATAAGCTATCAAGTTTGATGAGGTCTAAAGAGGATGAAACAGCTGTCCATGGCTGCTAGTAATCAGGCTCACTATTTTATGGTAGTTTTAAGGGGTAAAGCCAACTACCAGTGTGACCATAGTGCTCATTTCATGGATTCAAGTTAGCTACTAGCACATTTGTGCTATCTGTACTTAACTTAAATCATAATTAAAAAAATCAAATTATGAAAATTTTACTATAAATATGAAAATTACTAAACTATGTTTTGGTGCAACATGCACCATCATCCTGATGATGGTGATGCCGTGCATGTTGCACTGAAATGTAGTTTAGTAATTTTCATATTTATAGTAAAATGTACCTCAATATCTATAATTATGAAAATACATTTAATAATAGTTATTGGATAAATTTATAAGTTGAACATGGAATGAAATTTTTAGTTTAAATAGGATTCAAAGATTTCCTTAAGAAATATATGTATTTTTAAAGGGGTTTTTAATACTATATAAAGTTGGAAAGCTCCTATATTCACAAGGTAAGCAATGCCAGAGTTTTGATGCTGCAAACTGGAAAGATCAATCACCAAGTGTGACAAGAGACTTAACGTTACAATAATTTATAAGGACACTGCAACTGGTCTTAAATTATACCTGTTGTTTTTTTGTAACAGAGATAAGACTACATAAATATTGTGGCACTAAGCCACATATAGGTTTATAAACTAGTTGTAATCAAAGATTAGGCAAGTGCGTTTGAGGTATTTGTATTTTGTTAATTGACTGAATAAAGTAGCCAAATAAAAAAAAGTTTGCGTTCTAGCTGGTTGGAGTTTTTGATGTTACTACAGTTTTGCTTACAATTTCATCACGTTCGATCACAACTAACATTTACACAACAAAAGTGAGAGGAACTTGTGGTAGCAATAAACAAATATTATGAAAAACTAACTTTTGTTCATTTTGAGTACCCAGGCCTTTGCGACTTTAAACTGGCTTGCAATAACATGAAAGAGAGGCTTTGTTCCAAAAGACCCTGAAATATGATGGCATCGAGCTTTTTCTATACGTTTCTATATATAGGCTCGAAATCAACATGATTAGTATGCATTCTCACTTCATTCGAATGCAATAATAATTAATAATTTTAATTTATAAGAAATGATTTAGAAATACATGAAATAAGAAATGTGAGTGATAAAAACAGGCATTTTGGTGCATCTAGCGCCATTATCAAGGTTATATCATTATAGATAAAAAGTAGTTTATGAAATGGCTAAGTTGAAATGATTTGTATAACAAAATACTAAGCTAATTGCTTAAACACTTTACCACAAAGAAAATCCGACTGTACATTCAATGCTGTAATATAGTACTCTACTCCAACCAGTGTAAAAAACTAACTAGTGGCATGACGTGGTTAAACTTGCTTACTTGGAAAATCAGCCATTGGCAGCATTCTTATATCTTGACATGCTGCATCTTTTTCACTAGATATGCCCTCGATGAAATATACAATACTAAGCTGTTACAGTAGTCCAGTCTACTTGTAGCATCTGCATAAACCTTACTCTCTCTGCTTATATATGCATATGTATATAATGAATAATATTACTTGGCTCTGCAGAGATTTGAAATTTTGTCTTATTTTGTTAAAAATATTTTTCTGGATTGCCACACTCACTAACAAATAACTTTTCAATACTCAAAGATGGATATTTTTTTTCTCAGCCTTCCCATGTAATATCACAATTAAGCATAACCGTTAATAAACTAAGTTTGTATCTATAATTTCTGTAGCTCTTGAAATGCAGCAAAATGTAAATGCACATGCCACCCCGTCCCCTCACCTCCCCAGTTCTTACCGTTAATATATGTCTTCTGCATACTTGAATTTTTATGATTCATTTGTTTAATCCAATGTTAGACGAGCGTTAGTTGAAATTTTCTTTTTTTTCTTTTAAATATTACTACGGGTCAATGAATAGAGTTTGTAAAATAATTTCGAAGTTTTCTCATCTTCATCGTCTTTGGTTTTTGCAACGCACTTACAAGGTACTGTAAATATGTTTTTGGTTTGGATACCTGACAGATGCGCAGTGCCAAATCGAACATTTAAAACAAAAGTAAGACGATTATTTAAGGGTAAAACCGGGATTACATGTTTATATGAAGTGGTCTTTTACTCATTAACATGCTGAGTTTAATCTTACTTCACACGACTTGTTTCTTTTTTTAATTGTTTCACAACTTTATAGGTCGCGCAAACTCGCAAAATGAATTTAGAGGCCTGTTTTAAACGTAGAATATCGCATGTGCCATATCTAATGGAAATGGTAAAACAAAAGAATTTGCTCATTAGCATTAGATTCCGAACATTTGAACGCTTGACTATATCCTTAAAGGCTTGCGTCTTTTTTGATGTACCGCAGATTTCTTGTTTTACAAAAAAAAACGTTTAGAAGATCTTTTTGAAGATAAAATGAAATGAAAAGAATTATCTACTATTATCAATTTTTAGCGTTTTGCTAACAACATTTTTGTTAAACTTGCTTTCCGGCTCAAGCAAAAACGAATTGATTTTTCAGTTCATGAGTATTTCTTCCACGGATGTGATGTATACTCCAGTAATTTTCGATATACTAATAGTTTCGACTCATTACTCAACAAATAACGCTTAATTTTCAAACCGCCTCAACTAATTTATTTCGTCTACCTAGTTCGCAGCTGTTTAAAAGAACTCAAAAATCAACCATCGACGCTGGTTTGTCTTTATAGCTACCGACTCGAGGCTACCACGCCCTCTCAAATGCACAACATACATCAAAATGCATCAAAGCTGTCAAAGACTAATATCTTAATGAGGGAATTATATAAATAATTAATATTCGTATATATGATAATGATGCTTCTATGAAAACTAAAACGTTCGAAATTAATTTTATTTTAAAGTGACTTTTAAATCTTGTTTTATCATAATTTTCTATATCATTTGTGAAAGACTTGAAGTTTTACTAACTGACTTAAAAAAGGTTTACGTAATCCGCGGTGTCAAAACGAATCTATTCTAAAATGAAAAATTGTTTTTTTTTTCTAATATAAATATAATTGTTTCTTGTATTGCTATATCTAATATTTTCTTTTGCTAGCTCTTAATATCTTTGGGCCTCAATTAATCAAGAACAGTCATGAAAATTCCCCAGTTTACTGTCGTTCTGAAATGTTCCGGCGTCTTTCTGTCAGCTCCTCATCCTTGGTTGATATAAAATCTTGCTTTGAGCTCTCCTTTCTGACATGTATACGTCTAAAAGACGCCGTTTTATGTCAAAGGAACCAAAAACTACCTATTTTCTTTCAAATGTAAGCATTGTATCCTGTGAAATTTAAGTAAAGTAATTTGTATGATATCTTAAAATTAATTCTAGTTATGAAAAGTAACATTGCGTAAACCGCGTAGTTGAAAGAAGAAGAAAAACTTTAACGCAAGTTAGAGCCAATTTTTTGGTATATTTAATCGTCTTTGGAAATTAAATACGATTGGCGAGCAACTTTAAAACGATGGATTTTCAAATGCAGTTATTGGTACATGTTAATTTGAGTTATTCTATTTAACTCTTTGTTCTGTATTTCTATAGTTAGTCTTTACAATTTGTAGTGTAAAGAATATAATCAACAGTTTGGTGACAATATATAGACTGTTGTAACTTTTATAAAAAAGTTTTGCTTCTTAGAATGTTACTCGAAAAGTAATCAAGTTGAGAAAAGAAACTTGGTCAGCTTACAAAGAAATGTTTACTTTCTGATACTGAAGATAAGTCAGCCACAATTTTTTTTCGCTGGTATAAAAGGCTTTGATCTGTTTTCTAAATTATAAGTATTAAAATTGTGTATGCTTTAGCATTCTTCTGCTAGTTTTACAGTTGATAAAATAACATAACAGTACTAACAGAAGATAAATTCTTCCCATACACATGCAAGCCACACTGTGCCTGCTATCGGCTCCATCTTTTTCTTTCTTCTTCACAAATATAGCGCATTTGCTGATTGGGTGATTTTTACCACATGACTGCGTGTGCTATCTTGGCCTTTATTCTAGTCAGTGTTCATCTTAGAAACGGGATGCTGTGTCAGCGTTGCGATGGAAACAGTTTGATAAATTATAAGTAATTTTACACCGTAGTGAATAGAATTGTGAAAGTTGACGTTTCGGGCTGTAGTCCTTCTTCGGAGTGAATGTTAATCCGACGAAGAACTACACTACGGTCCGAAACGACAGCTTTCACGACGATTCTATGCACTACGGTGTAAAACTTATAAATTTATCAAAGTCAGGCTTATCTTATATGAGTTTGTTTCGCGGCGTGGCGCCGCCATCATGTGTATTAGATTTCTGTTGAATCCTAATTTGTTTCCAGACTTGTCCTTCGTAACAAACTATTAAAATTGCTTGTATAAGGCCGCTTAGTCATCCCGGCCGCCTTAGTTTATACAGAAAATTATCGTAATGGTGGTGAGAGGGGCGCCCTTTTAGTTGTTCAATTAGTTTCATTTTCTTAAGCTTCTCGAGAACAAGTTGTAAAATTGAGCTAACAGTCTGTGGTTGCTCCTGCAGATTTCAAATTCGACATGTTTGAAGTTAAACCGTTTCGATCTTTATGATTACGTTTTGTTCTGTTTCCATTAAATATACTTTACCTACATCATACATTTTATTTGGACAGTTGTGAATGTTTAAAGTTGTTAACCAAAAAAAGGTAATTGAAACTTTCAAATTTTAGCCGGACCCACCTTTATAATAAGAGACTTGTGTATTTACAAATCTTTTGTGAAAAAACAAAAACTGACCACCCTCCCGTATTTCCGTATCCGTATTACCAACTTTTTTTTGCACAACCTAACCCCCGAGATTGTTTTGTATTGCGATACGGTCAATTCGGTTTTAATCCGCCATTGCAAATCCCTAATTACTTTGTTTGTAACAAATCGTGGGAACATTATTTATGGTAGGAAGCAGAGGAGACTTTGTAAACATCATAAACGCAGGATGTTACCATAAAAAAGCGATAAAACACATTTTTTTAATGAATGAGTTTTTTTTTGTTTGTTCCTGAAAGTTTGCTTCCTTTTTACAAAAAGATGGTTTTTCTTGGCCGGGTCGATTATTATTATTGATAAGCCGATTTAAGCCTTTCTTGTGTATTTGCTTAGCATATAAAGTGCATGGACTATGCCGACAAAATGTCAGATTATCTGTGTGTTATCACGCTTTAATGGCTTTGAAGTAATTTTGGAGCCAGACAGCAGCCATTAAAACTTGATAAAAGATACCACCAGATTTATGACTGAAATTTTGTTAGCATCTAGCAGTTAATGGCTTTGCCGTTTTGAAAAAGGAAAGTTGCACGTTTATTATTTTTTTTTTATTAGATTTTATTAGAATGGTGAGGCTAAAATTCGTGACAGAATAAGGCTTCCTAACATCTCTGAGCTTGAAAGAGGAATAAGAGCGTCTTGTTTAGTGAGTGTTTCAAAACGAGTTAAAAAACTGTGAATGTATGAAAAGCTTTACCGCAAACTTATTGAAATGTTGTACACACAATACTATACTATACTACACAATACATAAAAAATTAGTTGCGGCTTAATTGAATACAAAAATCGACAGTGTGCGCGTACGTTTCTTGATTTTTATTTTATATAGTTCTTAGATAAATTTATAAATTATACACCAAAATTTTAAATTATGATTGATACATTAAAAATTATCGTCTTTGATAAAACACAATTTATGGCCATAAGTGCATCACATTAGTTATTACAGCATTTATATAACATCTTACGAACATCAGGCTAAAATCTGAAGTAAAAAAACCATCCTGCATTTTGCTTAGCCGGATCAGCTCAAAAATTCGTGTTCTTGTAAAGTATACATGGTTTAGTGCAATTGCAATTAACGTTAAGAATGCTAGGCTAAAAGTTTTTAAAAAATTTTATTTTAAAATTCCTAAAACGTTTTCGACCATGCGGTCATCTCCAGTACCGACCACATGTTCGAAAACGTTTTAGAATTTTTAAAAGAAACTTTAAACTTTTTGCTTAGTATTTTGAACATTAATTTTTATAAGCAAAATATTATGACATGTAATTGTAATATACTTTCAAAATTTCAACAAATAATATATTCATTTTTAATCTCTGCCTCGTGTTAATCTAAAATATTTGAAAGTTTCACCACAAAAGAGTGTTATCGAAAAATCAGTTTTAAATGTTTGACGTGAATAAATTTTAAAAATCATTTAGCAGCTTAACGCTTTTTGTCGATTTTTAAAAATCAATCGATTTCAAATATATTTACAAATTTCATGACCATTTAATGTAATATTTTTTAAGTTCCCAATCTTCGGCAATTTAAACAAAATTTAAGCAGATTCATCGTTTAACCATCAAATTATTTGCTTTTTTTTTTGTCTCCCGAAACCCGCGCATGTCTGTTACGTTAGCGCTGACAAGGCCTAAAAAGCCGAAACAGCTGTCTTTGATTGCTAATTATCGGGTTTTCTATTATTCAAAATCGATTTAAAGTGTAACGCTCTCTTCCAGCAAGGCCATACTGCCCATTTTTGTTTCTACGACTGTTTTGTGCTAGTGCGCATGTGCATGCTATTTTTAAGTACTTGCAGCCACTAAAATCAGACGTACTTAGTCTCAAGCTATATGAACCAGCTACCATTCAGGCTTACCATAGTTAACGGTTAGGGGAGTCAGGTTGGCGTAGTGGTCATCATACAGTCACGCCCTCCCACCTCTACGACCCGGGATTGAGTCCGCACGTGGGCTGAAATTTGTCGATCTCAATCTGACTCTGAGGGTTTTTCTCCGGGTACTCCGGTTTTCCTCCCTCTGTAAATTCGACTTTCACGCCAAGATCTGAGCCGTCGAGCGATTAAACATTAGCCTCTGGCTAGGAAGAATGGGCAACCACTTCCTTCGCAATTGACGTTAAATAAAGTATTTATTTATTATTTATTTATTATGTTCATCTTCTAACGGAGTTGCGCAACAGTTTTAAAATTTTTGAGTTTATTAATCTCTCTATAAGCTCTCTTGATATATTTTCGAAAAATTGTTCTTTCTTTAAAATACTTGATGATTTACAAGTCAGTGATATTTCGTGTTCGTAATTGTGTTCGTAAAATAATAAATATCGCAATAAGAACGACTTAATATTATATCTTTTGTTGTAGAAATAAAGAATGGTCATATCCACCTGTCATATAATTTGAGATGTTTTTGTAAATAGATATAATTCAAAGCATGTTTAAGTATAGAAATTGTTTTGTAATGTATGTTTGTGATCCGAGTAGCCAGTTGTGAATTACCTTTAATGAGTGAGATTTACAATTGTTGTTTGTAAATTCATTCTTAAATAAAGTTTCCTTTATTATTATTATTACTGTTGTTGTTGTTGTTTCCACAGTTTTTAATCCAATTATTCATGAGCCACTCTCTAAAACTGATTGTAGCAGACTCGGCTTATTAACTGAAGAAGCATCATCCGCTTCAACTCTATGCAGTGACGATGGAGATGGAGCAGCCAATGGTCGGATACCATTGGGTTGCACTTCAAATAAGAATAGATATCCTAATCCATTAATGCAGTCTAAACGCCTTATTCTCCAGGCCGAGCTCGAACAAGGTAAATTTTCCACATTAGACTTATCAAGTTAATGGTATGATGATGATGGTGATGATGATGATTGCAATGATGATGATGATGGTGGTAATGACGATGATGGTAATGATGATGGTGATAATGATGATGATAGTGGTAATGATGTTGATGACAATGATGATGATGGTAATGTTGATGATGATGGTAATAATGATGATGGTAATGAAGACGATGATAATGATGATGGTAATGATGATGATGGTGATGATGACGATGATGTTGATGGTATTGACGATAATGATGGTAATAATAATGGTAAACGGTAATGATTGTAACCAGCATTATTAGCGATTGTGTTGATCTTGTTAGATGTAAAAGGAATTATAAAGATTTGTGTCTCTATTTTCCTCTAACATCAGTTTGCGTATCGTGAAATAATAATAATAATAATGATAATAATAATAATATTTTAAACAACAATCATAATATAAATTAATAATAATCATAATGTTAACAATAAAAATAATAATAATGACGATAATAATAATAATAATAATAATAATAGTAATGTAATACTACTATCTGACATGTGTTTTTTAATCCAACAGAGGGAAAATAATAATAAATTAACAAGGTTTTGGTACGTAATTAAAATAATTGCGAGATAGAAACCTGAAGAAAAGTGAAACAATAACTTCGAAGAATAAATGAATGGCTGATACATTACATGAAAATTAACTTGTCAGTAAACCAATATGAATAGGAATACAGAATAAGCCAGCAAATGCTTCTCAGAAACCATCCCATTCGTCGGAGTAAGTTTAACTGATTCACACTCAAGGACTGTATTTCACTTTTTATTCTTTGTCAGACACTCAATATATCGGTTTGTTCGTTGCAATCATTCTGTTTACGCTACAAGTTTTACAAGTATATATTTCTAAAAGGTTAGGGCGTATTCATTTAGATATTTGAAAGATTTCCGTTGAATAGATGAAACTAGTTTTTCTAAAAACTACATGTACAAACTGTAAGAAGTTGCGGGATTATTTCCTTTACGTAAATCTAACGTACCATACCTTTCGTCACTCTAACTTCCTTAATAATACAACTAATTAGTTTCATGTTGATACAGACCGTGACTTCCGTTACCTTCTTTGTCACACCTTGTCGTAACGTTATCGCTAAAACTACATTCAAATTCTCATGCAATTCGATAATCTGGTTCTTTCTTACAGTTTATTTAATCACTAAATAGTGTACGTACTACGTGCGTCAGACTCACGTTTCTATTTAATAACAATTATTTCTAGTAATGATACAATTACTTTCAAGAAATGCAACCGCCGACAGCTTTTTCGTCCATTTTGGAACTCGTCAGCGCAGTGTAGTGAGCAAAAAATGAACAGCCAGTGTGAGAGCGAATTCATGTTGGTTTACTGACAATTTGATTTTCATGTAGTGTATCAGCCATTCATTTTATTATTCTTGTTTATCAATTCTGTGGCTGATAGATCTTTTCTTTTACGCGTCTTTTAGTACACGGTCTTTCATACAGTCTATGAAAAAGATATTAATCGAAATAATGAGTAAATAGTACAAGAGAAAAAAATAAAACTTGTGAAAAGTCTAGCTTTTAGAATAAAGCAAATACATTAATTTCATGCCCCATTTTTGGATTTTGGTTTCATCATGTTTAGTGTAGTCCATTCTGTGAAAAAAAACAAACTCTTATGTTGTAACGCGTTCCCACGCAGAAGCGTTCCGAGACATGACAAGTGCATTTGAACACAAAGCAACTCAGCCACGAAAAGCCATGTCGCTGTTTCTTAAAGCAGGAAAAGGTAAGTAGAACAAATCCAATACAGTCTTCTTTCTTGTTGTTATTCAGTATGTTGTAAATACAAGAAAAGGGTTATCAGTTTATAGCAGAATCAAAACGTTCCCTTGAAGCCCAGACAATTTGGAGCGGGGGGGGG
>JANCMA020045753.1:0-16273 GCA_024336925.2 Zoanthus solanderi | reverse complement strand
TGAATAGCCCATTCGGCCTACGGCCTCATGGTCTATTGACTCGTAGTCCATTCGTCCTCGAGGTCTAATTGTTAATTTACCGCTGCCTTGTTAGCTTAGTTGGTACGACACAAACAAACTTACAACGGTTGTTAAATATTATCTTTCGTAATTTTTTTTAATCAATAAAAATCAATAAATAATTTAACAATTATGACATTCATTTTTTACTTGTTGAAAAAATGTGACAAATAAGAGTTGAAATTATGAGAGGTGACAAAATCATTGTTGATCATCTGCAAAATTCCAGTTAATGTTTTCAGTCTCCCACATTACAGTTACGGAGTATAAGGTCTGTTCTCGGCACTATGGTTGATGAGCTGTACCTGTCACAGCTGTTTTGTACTTGCTTGTATAATACATGATTACTTTTCACTTGTTGAGTCTTGCAGTGCTGCAATACCTATTCCAAGCATGATTGAACCTACAACACAGCTCTGAGCAATGACTCTTAACCTCATCAGATAGCGGCTGGTGCTCATTGGTCCCCTGTTCTTGTAGGCTATTGCTCCCCACACACAGGCTGCCACAGTGCCTGTGATTCCTGCATGGTTGGGAAACATTGTTATTAATTGGCAGATTATCACAGTGAGCTTATCATTAAGTAATTGCATGGCATGTTGTGTTTTCTGATCTATTTGTACTTAAACTGCTGCATTGATATTGGACTGGTAAATTATCTCGGTGGTTTTAGCATTTACCCTTGCTATGAGAAATTTCTCTAGATGCCTCTAGTGAACTTAATCCGGCTGACAGCTTTCAATAAAGAGCTAATTGTTATTTGATTATACTGTGTTTGGTAATGTGATGCAAGGAAGGAGAAAGGGGGTACCTAAAGTGGATGTCAGTGGGCATGGTTGCTGCAGTTGTAACGGGGCTTCTGATAAAGTGCGATAAAAAATCCGAAATTATGCGGCAATTCAGGGCTCAATATGCGGCGTTTCAGGGCTCATTATGCGGTAAATTATGAAATTCTTTTTAGCTTATTTTAAGCTTTTATACGTAGCCTATTAGGAGAAAAACTCTCTTCAGCGCACTTACATAGATATTTTGTGCAACAATCAAGATAAAGTTCATCAAAATCAAGAAAAACTGCCATTACGTATAGAACATATCGTCCCTCATCGTCACTGAGCTCATCAACAATTAAAGCTACTTTTTTCCCTTTGACTTTTTCTTTACTCACTTCTCTTTCAACTTGGTAAACATCGAACAAGTAGTAGTCGCGTAATTGCGAGCACTTGGGAATTGCTCCGCCATTGAAAACACGTGTTTTCAAAAACTCTCTAACAAAAGAGTTGTTGGTCTTGTACAGTGGAATATTTCCAGCAGTACACACTTTTATCCACAAGTGACAGGTCTTGACATTCTCGACGCGTGCATCCGTTTTGCAGTTCAGTACTGTCTTGAGTGTGTACTGTTTCTGCCTTTGCTTTCTCTCTGCATTTCTCGTATGGAATTCGGACTCTAAGTGCTTATCTACTACCCACTTCCTCAAATGGTCGATAACCACGTTGTATGCGGAGCAAAATAAGCGATTTTCTTCAGCATGAAATGTGCCCTTTTCGTAACCTTTAGGGCGTTCTGAAGCAGTAATTTTAGTTGGAAGATGGGCTTTTTTTTTCTTCTCAGAAGAAATTCCAGCTGATTTGACTAAAAACTTATCCATTTGAAAATAATTCAGGCAAAAGGGACAAGAAATACATTGTACTAGAAGATAAGATCAATATTCGCGCCAAAATGCTACGATTTTACAGCAAACAATAAAATGGAATATGTCAATGATTTTGAGTGGTCAACACTCTCTTCATTGTTTTTGTTATGCACGAAAGAAAATTACACTTTAGAATTAATTCAGTACCAGATCCCTGATGCGTGAAGCAATGGAAAAACTCCTGAATGTTTCCGTTGACAAACGTCGTGAAAAGAGCAGCTACAGTAGAGTTTAACTTCGCTCCAAGATGGCGGACTATATATAAAGTGTTATATTTGTGTTCAGAATAGAATAGAATTGCAGAATATATTTTTTCGTTTGGCGGGTCTTGTAGGAAATTTATTTTCAAAATCTTCCAACTTCCCTCAAAAGTGTAATGTTTTGCTTTAAAAATGAGCTCTACCGTGTTTAAAAAAAACCATTGAAATGTATTTTAAAAGAACTAATTAGCTTCCTAGACAGTTTGTCTCCTTTGTGCCATTGTGGTAAAAAAAAGTAGACGAAATTTACAAGCACCTGAGATGCTCCAGTTTTCTGATGAAAAGAATTTAAAAGTTAAATATAATTTTGAAATCAAGCCGTGCTACATTTAAGTGCAGCTTTCTTCATTTTATACCGTTTTTTATTCGTTTAAGAAAGGATGAGTATTTTTTGGTTATGATACTAAATATTTGTTTCAGTAGCAATTTATAGTGAAAATCTATTTATTACTCGTGCCGGTAGGCAACAAGTCATAAATTCGGCTCCGTGTCTTTTTATTATTTTTTTTTACAAACGCATGCATAGTTTGGGCATTGTGATCAGATTGCACCACAGACCACGTGGTAACTGAAGTAAACACTGTGGAGATTTGTTTGCAAAGATTTACGTCCGTAATTTTCAATTTTATCGAAAGGTTGAATTTAGTCAATGTTTAGTCAAAGTTTCAATCAAGATCAAATTATAGTTGCTTATTTAGATAGAAAATATTCACACAAGCTTAAAGTAGGGAGTAACTTTTCAAAGATCGAACACAACTTTTTACACGGGAAAAGTGAATTTTGAATTTGAAGAGTTGTAGTCGCTAGCTGGAATAAAACTGAGCCTTCAGGAAGTCAACGGTTCAGTCGCGAGGTAGGTAAAAATACAAATTTCATTTACATACATTGCGTTATTTAAACTTTTATTTTTAAGTCTGGCTTCTGATTATTCGAAAGGTTGAAAGAAAATGTCATTTCTGTGTTCATGTGTAGCTTTCGCTTGTCGTGGTAATTCACAAATTGTTTACAAAGCTGTCAGAGCAGAAAATATCGAACACCGTGAGTTTAACAATGCATTGTTTTACACGTGTTTTGGCTCCTAACGAATGTAGCAAATATTTCAGGGGCCACAAACATCTAGGTTGTTTTCCAGGAAATGTCTTGGGCAATGAATTACTGGGACATTGCATTATAAAGCACTACAAAAAAAACTGTCACAGGGTTGTACCATTTTTATTGACTCATGTTATGTTATTTGTAAGAATTATACAGGATTTTGCGGAAGTTAATTATTTTGCGAATTGTGTGATCGGATGCGATTATTGATCAATTATGCGGGATCGCACAATATCAGAAGCCCTGTAAACTATTCTAGTTGAATTTTTAACTAGTGAATCTGTTTATTTTGTGATTATTTGTATTCACTGGTGTTTCAGATGTAAGTGTTAGTATTGAAGTCAAGGGGTGGGCATGGTTGGTGCAGTTGGTAAGATCTTTGTCTTCCGACCATGAGCTCCCCAATTCAATCCCTGGCTCTGCCGAGATTTGAATATTTGTGTGAATTTCTTTCCTGCCAAAGCCAACTCGGCTTTCCGTTCTTCCAAGATAGGTAAATGAGTACCAGCATCTGGTAGGAGATAACCTGTGATGGATTAATGTCCCATCCAGGGGGAGTCCAATACTCTCATCCACTTAATACTACAGAAATCAGAGATAAGCGCCGGCTCCATGAGCCACTTGACTCATAAAGGGATTAGCTTATTGAAGTCTAGACTGTTTCTGGTGAAGTGCCAATGCAATGTGTCACTGAGATACATACTTTATAAGAGAAGTAATGTAGAATTGTGGAGTAGTACTAGTACACACATATGCCATATTCTCCAAGACCTTTTTTTTGGTTTAACAATAGGTGATTTATGCAATGACTTATATTTTACATTTTTAAATTTACAAATTTTAGCTTTATTTTAAATTTTTATTTCGTCTTGAGAATAATTATATAAGTTTTTCTCTTCATTACTGGAAATACCAGAAGTGTGGATGCTGACATTAGAAAACATCAAAGCAAGCACCATGCGAAAAGCAAGCTGGCCTCTAAGAAAAATGTGGTTAACTTAAACAATACTTGTACAACGAAATGCACTAATCACAGCAGACTGCAACAATAGATAATGCTGTTACCAAACTAATCAACCACATCTACTGTAATTTCTGGCCATTTATCTGCATGGTAGATTACCTGCACCGATCGAATTTTGCGATTACAGGAAAGTTAAATCCAATTGTACCAATAACAGGTCGCAGATCATTGCCAGCGCTGGAAGAAAATGTTTCCATATGTCTGCTATGTACCTCGGATGGATGTTGATCGTACACTAATAGTAGAACAAAGTATGTTTTACATAATGCATGCACTATTACTTTAGTTAGTATTCTAATGTTTTTTATAGTCAAGTATTAATCTTTTTCTTCACCCTCCTCAATATGTGCATGACATCAACAAAAGTTGAGATATTCTAAAAGCACTATAATTAATATTTTTATTTTTAAGCTTTCTGAAGACTGGAATACTGATGCACCCAGTTATGATTTCAAGAAGTTGGATCCAGATGACGAGGCAGTGCGTACAATAGTAAATAATTACCTGCTTTGGGAAGGTATAGATTCCCAAGGCAGAGCTGTTAACCAGGGAAAAATTTTTAAGTAAAGTGTCACATAAAAATGATATGGTGAAAGCAACAAATGAAATAAATTACTTTGAAGCTGTCAACTAGTTTTCATTGTTTAGATTGTTTTTAGCTGGTCTTGTATGGTATTTTATGAATAGTTTTAAAAAACAATTAAATTGTGTCTTCCCAGGTGTGGATTTTATCTTTTGGCTGGTAAATGACACCAACTTTAAACAACAAACACTTTATAGGATTTCAACCAAGACCTTCTTGGTTTGTCCAAAACTGGGTTTAGGTTAGTTTGAGATTTTTTGTGGACTAATTACATCACGTGTCTTGTGTAACTTTATTGTTGAACAATGGATGTACATGGCACATATTGCTATCGTGTCTATAATTCCTGTCTCAGGAATCCCATCCACCAAAAAATAGAAAATTGGAATGATGCCCTCCCTTCAAAGTTCATGGACTTGCTTCTGCTGCTGCTTGTTATGTACTTGTAGCTGTAATGTGTAACTAGGACAATGCAAGGTAAGATATTTTACAGTTGACTGCTTACAAGGGAAGCATCTGTTTTATTTCCCAAGAGACATTTTACAAGGAGCAGTTATCAAGTGTTTTGTTATATAGCATAAACAGAATAAGCTATTGCGTGACAGCAGTGTTCACTGGTTGTTCAACAATTTTCAAGATGTTTACCATCTGGGCAAATTTAATTTGAACTCATCCACGTGACCTCGATTTAGCCAATGAGAGCATGCATTCGAGTCGAAAACGCACTAGCTATATAACAATAACCTTTTTCCTGCTTAATCCAATTTCAGATAAACTAGGAAAATCTTGGTTGAAATCCTATAAAGTGACCGTTTTGTCTTGAAATGCAGAATAAGCAAATGTCTCTTGTTTATGGTTGATGTGATTTACCTGCCATTAGATGACAATATATATTACTTTTTCAACATCTGGAAAGCATTTTTTTCATTGTTTCTAAAAACAAGACACATCACTGCGTGACCTGGGGCTTTTTATGGAGTATTGAACAAAAATAAGCACTCAATAAAACATCTATTGATCTCCTTCAACACTCGTTCTTTGAATGTTGATATGTGGTATGCAACTTAAATTTATATGTTGTGTAATTTTATTTAACTTTATTATCTTTGTAGTATGCTTACATTTTTTTCAACTTTTGTAAATCATCATCATCATCAATCCAGTTTTGATCCGGTTTTATCCCCATAAACGAGTGTGGCCGGATTTACCCCACTCTGCCGGCAATCTCTCCCACTCCCACTCTCCATCTCGCTCGATTTTTTGCATTTTTCTTTCCGAAATACTACCGGATGGTTTCTAACTAAAACCGTTACAGCAACGACAAATGCTATGGTAGTTGATCGCGATGTTTTTGAGAGAGCCTTCTCCAAAAACTTCCCATTATTAAAAACTGGGCTGTTCATATTTTGGCGAACGAACATTTTTACTTCCTCTTAGTAATTTTTTGTTTTCCAGTAGCCAATCAAATGAGCCGATAATCCGAGATAATCCTATGTCCCCAGAGCCCTATGTTTTATCGTGCGAAGGCTCCGCCGGCTAAGAAAAACGTTGGATTCTGGGGACGAGAATGCCGGGTGGCGAGCGAAAAATTTAGCTAAACTTTTCTCACTTGTCTTTCAAGTGGCACTGTAATTTGTTTTCTTGATATTTTGAATTGTCTGATCCAACCAGACGGTGCTCAAGCTGAACTGCATATCGAATCTTGACGAAAACTTCGAAAATCATTGTTCTCCCATATTGCTTTGTAACCTGGTCTGGGCGCAAGTATCACAATGTTTTGTTTGTCAGCAAAGTGATCATCGAGACAATGTATTACTAATTTAATCACAAACGAACTAATGAAGCCCTGTTAAAAAGTGCTAATGTACTCATTGTGTTATACAATTTAGCTCACAAGTCAAGTGTTTCTGAAAAAACAGTAATAAATTAAACCTTGTGACAGATCCAAAAATAAAATCAGTAATTGAGTCGAAGTCAGTTCACCGTCCTCATAAGAATTAAGTATCATTTAACTCAGACTAACTTATCTATTGTAAATTACAGTTTATCATGAATTCAAACCGTTCAATCTCATTTGAACATGAATTGGGTTTCTTCAATTTGTAATGTTGAACACTGCATGGAGTTTTCAGCGGAAAAACAAGAGTTTATATTTACTGAAAACTTAATAGGTTCTTTATTCCGTATTTTTCATCGAAGTGATTGCTGTTTTGCAAAAATCTTTACATTTCCACGAGCGTTGTACACAGTTCAAAACAGATAAACGAATGTACGAAAAACAAACCATTTCAGCCTCGGCCTAAAGTTACTGGTTCTTATGGAAAAAGCGTGTAACACCAAAGCCTTGTCACTTTTTTTAAAATTAAAATATCCCTAACACCACGAATTTAAGAATTAAGCCTTGTTTTCTGTTGTACACTTACACGGAAAAATCTTTTAGTACAGTTGCATTTAGTGTGACTTTACGTTCATATTAATAAAACATTCATTTGTAACTCTTTTGATCTCTGTCGCATCATAATTTTCGTAACTTTGCAAATTTATGGGACTAAACGTGACTTAGAAATACAACTAAAATTATTACTATGTAAACAAGATCGGGCTCCTAGATTTTTTGGCCGGGCCCCTAAAAACTTTCCCTTAAGAGCCTGGCTGGCTACTTCTCAAAAACCCTTAGCTCAATCCCTGATGGCCATACATTTTCATAGTGTGAAGTGTTATTGTAATTCACTTTCAAGGATATTGGAGCGGGAGGGTATCAAACCACTACTAAAACATTATTTATTATCTTTGTCTAAACTCAAAGATTTGGAAGTTATCAGAGAGAATAAACTCGTTTTTTCTATTCCAGCAAAATTCTTTTCCTGACAAACAGACGAAATGTTGCGTACATAGATTTATTTACAACGTAAATAGATACAAAATATGAAGCATTCTGCTTTTAATGTTTGTTTTCTAAGGTTCACGTATTGCGATTTTTTTTTCCAGTTCAAGACCATTCAAAAAAATTACAAAATTAAAAATAAAATATTTGCAAACTCGGAACGAAAGAACCATACATACATATATCTTTCCGAGTAAAGAACCAAGGAAGTTTCTTTTGCGTACTGGAAGCCATGAATGGGCAAATGTGCCTAAAATACCATCAAAAGTCGCTATCATCATCGTCATCCGATGCTAACCAGTCGTTTGAATCGTCCTTTATTTTGCCACCTGCCCCTTCTTGCTCCCCTTCTGAATCATCGCCGAAGTAATACTTTGTGGGTGCACGAGCTCGACGTTGCCTCGCGGGACGCGGGATGGGTTCTTCTTCGTCATCCTGAACATCAACCTCTTCATCACTGGAAATATGTAACTTCTTTTTCTTTGGAGGGGATTTCTTGGGCTGCAGAAGAAAGTTTTGATGACTTCAGGTTTTGATTTTAGATCACGAGACTATATCAAGTTAATTCAAATCTAACACACTGAAGCTTAAGTTGAGGAAAAAAATGTTGGCATAAAGTTATTAACAATGCTCATGCTCTGATTGGTGGAATCCGTATACAATTCTCGTTTATAGATTTTGTTGTTTTTTTATCTAAAAACAAAATAAACATTTGATCAAAGTTGTTAAAGTGGACTGGTTAGGAAACTTAGTAAACTACAAAGAAGATTACAATGCTCTTTTGTTTGATGTTGTGTGTACGGTCACGGTTAGGATCTTTTGTTCTAGGTGTGATGCTTCATTAGTCTATTGGCTGGTTGCTCATTTACATCTCAAAGCTTTTTGTTATTTGTGCACGGTCAACGTCATATTTCAATAGGGAAAAGGATAACAAAAACATATAACAAAGAAAGTCAACAAGTTTCCTAACCAGTCAACTCTACTAACTTTGATTTGATAGTAACGAAACAAACAACTGATCCTTGAAAGAACCTATTTAATCACATAAGAATTATTATTTATTTTTCGGGAGTGGTTGGCGCAGTTGGTAAGGTCTCCAGTTCGATCCCCGCTCTACTGAGATTTGAATACTTGCGCGACCTTTTTTTCCGCCTAAGCTACTCAGTTTTCTATCCTTCTGGGATAGGTAAATAAGTACCAGCGTCTGCTTGGAGCTAACAAGCGATGGATTAGTGTCCCATTCAGAGGGAGTCCAAGACTCTCACTAACACCACAGAAACGACAGACAACACAAGACTGGGATCACTAACTTATCTTTTCGATGGAAACTCGAGAAACTAACGGTTGAACGCTTTTTTATCCGAGAAAACAAAAGTTAAACAATTTAAAACGTGTAGAGCAAGAACAGCCTGTTCTTTCAAACAAGCACCTTATTAGCTATCCAGGCGGCGGTTATACAAAGAAAATGGATTTCGTTTGTTTATTATCTCTACTATAACGAAATAAACAGAGAAACTGTCGAATTTAGGAAGATGAAAAAAATAAAATAAAATAAAAATGCGTAACCAGAGGAAGTAAAAGAAAAAACAGATTGAACAACACAATCACATGGTGTTCACTGGATGATAACAACAAAATTCCAGGAGTTTTCCAGGAGTTTTCCAGGAATTTTCCAGGAGTTTTCCAGGAATTTTCCAGGAGTTTTCCAGGAGTTTTCCAGAAATTTTCCAGGAGGTTTCCAGGCGTTTTCCAGGACCCAACCCCAAATTCTCTCTGTGCAAAAACCAAACGATATCAAGTAATTTCTGCCACAGTAGCAACAACTAAATTTTTGTATCTATATAAAATACAAAAAGTACTATCATGAGTTAGCCGCTCTTGCTGGTTTTGGTTTGTTTAAAACCAATGAATATTCTCTCACAAAGTTCCAGGAATTTTCAAAAAGTATAAATAAGGAAATTATCTGTTTGTCCAGGAGTTTTCCATAATAGAAACGAACTTTTTTAAAATTTCCGTGATAAAGTGTCAATTCCTACCTTTTGTTGGTTGCCTTTCTTGTTTGAGGCAATTACAGGTGACCCGTCGCTATCAGAACCTATTTCAGTCACTTTCTTTGTTCCTTTACCACTAGCAGCGCCCTTTCTTTTACGGTTTGGCCCCGCTTTCATCTTTTCGTCAGATTCTGAGGAAGACGTTTGTTTTGTCTACGGACCAAAAAAATAAATAACATCATTTATTAAATTTTCTAAAAGTAAAACACTGTTACACAAAAAAAAAACTGATCCAGATAATACATGCACGTTCAGTTTCTTCGATGTCAGTGAGTGACTTTTTACTTGCTCCCGCAAGCGCGTTCAGTTTAATGCCAAAGACGTAAAACATTTACACAGCAATTTTCATTACAGAAACTTTTGAAACGAAAAAGACTCGAACATTTTATCTTTTCAATCAAGAAAAAACACAAACGTAAAAACTTGATTGTATGAGCCTGAACAGTGCTTTTATCTGCCTCTTTATCTTTGACCCATCCCCCCTGAGAAGTGACAACTTCTTCGCAACTTCTTTCCCGGATGTCATGAGTGATTTGACTGAATATGCGTAGTGGGTCAAAACTTCATAGTTGTAGTCAATGTTCTAGTTTAGTTTTGATTTCCTCAGAAAGGAAGGTTTCCTCAGAAAGGAAGGTTTCCTCAGAAAGGAATCTGTCAAAGTGATTTAACTGAATATGCGCAGTGGGATTAAAGGGGAATCATTCTATATACGCGCTACACCGGCTCATTATACCGGTTAAGACTGACGAAATGTAGTAGTAAGTTTAATACTATTAACTAACCTTTTTACTTTGTGCTGGTAACGGTTCATTTCTACGCTTCTCTACTGACTTGCTCAAAGTTTCCGCGATAGTTGGCTGAGCAGTATCAGCTTTCTTACCCCTCTTTGACCCCACCGCAGCTTTTTTTGAGGTTTGTTTTTTCTGTGGTTTGACGACAGCTTTCACCTCTACACTTGCAGTGGAATCCGCATCAGAGGTCTGAGAACTAGATTGGAGCGGCTTCTAAAATAAAGTAGAATTGCTCAAGATTACCACCTGGTACAAAGTTTGTGGATCTATCATAGAGTAGCCCCTAGCATACGCTGGTACTCTATCTATCCAACCTTTTCGGATGGAAAGCTATAGTAGCTTAAGCAGAAAAGAAAGTAAACACAGGCAGAGCAGGAGATTGAACCGGGGGCCTTTCGATTGGTAAAAAGTTTTCTGATGATTACCTTTTGCTATTTCTAAATGGCTGTGTTCTCAGTTACCTGCAAAATTACTTTTTCTTTCCTAAGAACTAACCGTAACTATAAGAAGCCACAAATAAAGAAGTCATTATTGCTCTTGATAAGAAGACAACTACGCCGACCAAAGCGCCATTTAAGAATGAAAAGGCTTAATAAACAACAAATAACATTATTTATACTCGGATTTTTAAAGCAGCTATAAAGCTAATTTCCCCGAGTTTGACACACATACGGCACAATTAAAAACCCGAACTGATAGAAGGCCATTTACAAAGTGCGGTGGATATGACTGAGGGATCACCCAAGACAAATCCAGAAAGTGATCAGAAAGCCATTGGAACCCCAACTGGCAGGAGGCAAACCAGTTACCTAATTACAAAGTGGAATACTCATATTAATTTTTATGGCCTTGTTTCTCAATAATTTAATGGCAAGTAAAAAGCTCTGCTTTTCTTGCTAGTTCGAGGGTTTAAGGTTTATAAACAACTCCAGGTGTGTGAGGCTTCCCCATACGAAACATTTTAGCTGTTTTCTACTTACGTTGAAATATACACCAAACGTAAATGCATATAAATTAACGTTTGAGAAACTTAAAAAAAAATCATGGATTGTATGCGAAACCTGGATAGTTTGCAAGTCTTTTGTTTTAAAAAAAATGAATTTGTTGAGAGAAAACGGAAAGGTTATCAAAGCGTCTCATTAACCATTCATACCCAATAACTCTAAGATATTTTGTTTACCTTAGGTAACTGCTTTTTGGTCGGGGTTAGTCTCTCAATGAGAGCTCTTGTAGCCAAGACATCACTTTTCTCCGACTCACTATCACTATCGTCCTCCAGAACAGCTGCTGTTTTTTTCTTAATCGTCTTTTGCTGCTTTTTTGCTTTCTTTTTACCTACTTCAAAATCGTCGTCATCATCGTCGTTGTCAGAAATCACGAAAGAGTGGTCTTTTGTTGAGCCCTTGATCTCAAAACTGTCCTCGTCCGAGCTTAACACGTACTTCTTTTGACTCTAAAGTTTCGAAAATAGTACAAGGTCTATGAATAACATCGTTATATAAAAATTGTTTATAGATATTACCATACAACGAGAACCGAACCAGGTGGAAAGTTCCAGCTAATGTCAGCAAGTACAACTCATGCACAGCTTTGTACCAGTTTGCTGATCGAGACATAGTCCTGCCAAAATTGTTTGGGGTGGGGGAAAAGGATGGCATTTTGGGGTCCTAACAAGATCTCAAATTTTTCTAAATATCGGCCACAGGAAATCCAACTCCATAGCAAACGCGAAAAAAAAGGGAAAGTGAACATTATAACATTTTTAAACTTTAATGTGAAATTGATAAAACAATAAGTAAAACACTGCAAACGAACGTTTTTGGTCTACTTTAAATGGACGGGCATGGCATAGTTGGCACACTTTGTCTCAGATCTCTGGCTTCCGAGCACAAGCTCCCCAGTTAGATTCCCGGCTCTGCTGAGATTTTAATATTTATGTGACCTCTTTTCCGCCTATACTAACTCGACTTTCAATCCTTCCGGGGTAGGTATCTCAGAACCAGCAGGTACTGGGAGCAAACCTGCGATGGATTATTGTCCTATCCAGGGGTAGTCATAGACTCTTATCCGCTTAACACTACAGAAACAGTAGAAAAGAGCTTGGCTCCCTAGACCACTAGGCAAGTAAAAAGTTTAGATTTAGCTTAATGGTGTAGAGAGCTGTTGCTGTGACGATATAGCTTTAAATCAATTGGAAAATCGATCGGTAACTTACAAAATCATATAGCATTTTTTTTTGTTCAAACGTTTGTTGTTCTAGAATGGTATGTCCTTTGGTTTTATAAAATTAATAAATGAAAAAAAACTTACTTGGAGAACTTCCGAGTCATTCAGGTTTACAAACAAATCGGATAACTACTACAAATATTACTATTGAGCATATCAAACAAGCCAATGCATTCCACATTGTGTTGAATAACTAAACTTTTGCACGTCTCTTTAGCTCAAAGTGTAGATAAGCTAGCCGATAATATGATGGCAAAATTTCGATTCAAAAACAGTGACTATTTTCCACCTACTTTTTTTTAACCTTTTGTTAGTTAAACTAAAATTTGGCACTGACCTTCGCAGCTGTGGTTCTTCGATCCGTCTGGCGCCGTACTGGTGGTGGACTATCATCATCATCACTAAAGTCAAGAATCAAATTCGTCTCCTCCTCATCGTTGGTTTCTTTGTTTTTCTTCTTCTTAGTAGTAACAGAAGTGCCTTTCCCGGCGAATGTGTTCATAGTAGACTGTTTCTTGGAAGTGGACGAGGCACTAGACGCGTCTGAATTGGAGCTGGTAATTGACTGCACAGAAGAGACTGAATGAGATTTCTTCTTCATAGCAAGTCGCTCCGTAAGCGTCAACATTGATTTTTCTTCTTCTTCTTCGTCTTCAAGATCGAAATGTTTCTTGATTGATTCAAGAGCTTCCTTTGCTTCTTTGTCCTTCGCATTTTTAGCGGAAGTTTTCTTGGGTACCTTCTTTTCTGCTTTCAATGCTATTTCAGGCTTGTTCTCCTTTTCCTGTGCTACTCCTTTCTCTTTAGTCACTGGCTTGAATGCGCCCTTGACGGTAGTTTGCTTTCGAGGTTTGGGTTTGACAGACTTCTGAGATCGACCTGCTTTGGGTTTCACAGCATTCTCTTCGTCCTCCCTTTCCTGCTGTTCAAGTTTCTGTAAACAAACAAAAACATTATTTCAACCATCATAACTTTGAATTCTTGTTACTGCTTACAATTGGATAAAACAAAACCTTTAAAGTGTATACAATTTTCAGATTGTATTTTTTTTTTAACTGTAAAAGTTTAATAACTCAACCGGTTTTGTCCTATCACCACAAAATTTCAACGCGACCTTTGAAAATCTAACTAAGGAAATTTTTTTGGTAGTCATCTGAGTTTGGCAAGCACATTTATAATGGCAGCTGAAATGATTGCAGTGCGATTTGGTCTGAAAATCATACCCGTACATTGTGATGACAATTTTCAGAAAAAGAGGGTACCTCGAGTTCCACTAGAAAAGTATCTAAATCTGCCAGCCATAAGTCTTGTGGAGTCTTTTTCTTTAAGCTCTCGAGTTCTTCTTTCTGTAAGAATTAAAAAATAGAGTTGGTTTGAATATAAAATAAATATTTAGCAAAGAAAATACAAAAATGTGTTTTAGATGAGGAACGTTTCTTTCTTAAGAAACCTAAATGAAAGTGGATTAGCTATGCCATGCTGATGAGGCCGAAACAGCTGTCCGAGGATGCTAACAATCAGGCTCACTATTTTTTATGGTAGTTTAAAGGGGTAAAACCCGCTACCAACGTGGTCATAGTGCCCAGTATAGTGGCTTCAAGTTAGCTACTAGCACGTTTGTGCAATCTATACTTGAGTTCATTTTTATAGCACATCCCACAAGCATTGCGCTTTAACATTACTTATGTTCGTTTTGGGAACCTGAGCCTGTTTGCTAGCTATGCCATGCTGATGAGGCCGAAAATTGCCGAAACAGCTGTCCATGGCTGCTAGCAATCAGGCTCACAATTTTTTATGGAGTTTAAAGGAGTAAAGCCCGCTACCAAAGTGGCCATAGTGCCCAATATCGTGATTTCAAGTTAGCTAGAAGCACGTTTGTGCAATCTATACTTGAGTTCATCTTTATAGCCACATCCCACAAGCATTGCGCTTTTACCATTACTTAAGTGGATTACTATAGTTTGGTGCTGCACTGAACTACCATTTACTCTTGCCCTCCTTGGTCCCATTTTACAAAAGACTATAATGTTTTGAACCTTTTGCCTACCTCTGGGACATTGTATCGCCACTACATGAAGTACTCAAAACTTATAGAACTGACGAGGTCTATAAAGACGAAACCTTTTTATCATGCAACTCCTTATTTTTTATTGGAGTGTTAAAGGTTTATAACAATGTATATTTTTATAATTGTGACAATGAGTTGTTCTTTTTTTAACTACCAAACATCCCAGATACCTAAGTTAGAATCTTCGATATCAGACTTAGGGCTGGAAACTGACGTTTTTGAATTGTCGCTTCTCATGATTTCTGATTGCTTGAAGCAAATTATTTTGACCACTTATTTATTCATTGGATTAATTTCCAAAACTGAAATTTTGGTTTTTCCTTTATTACAATCTATTTTTCATTATTATTATTCATATTACTTTTCTTTATAAATAATAAATTTCATTCTGAGTCAAAAGAAGGCAGAATTCCAATGAAAAATATCTGTGTTAAGCTAAAAAGTATCGTTTTACGTTTTTGAACCAAAATTTATTTAGAGTCAGCTAGAGCTGTTTTTGCATCAAAAAGATATTCACCATTCGCGATTCGATAGATTTTAATACCAATCCTGAAATTTTGATTTCTCATTGATCACCATCGGTTTATCATCATTATAGTATTGTTACAGTTTCTTTACTTATACTACCTATCGTTGTGCGTCTAACAAAGGCAGAAGTTTGTTATAACATGTCTACCTGTCGTTTTGGGACGAAAACTTATTTTTGGTCAACTAAAGCTGTTTTTGCAGAAATGATTATCCCTACCTTCTCATCTCTCTGTTTCAATAACTCGTCCTTCTTCTCTTTTGACAAACTCCACAGCGCCATACCCAGTAGATAGTTAAAATCTGGTCCCCCTGTTGATTCAGAAGAACTCGCGACGCTGGACGTATCATCTTCGCTTTCCTCCACGGTACCTTCCGTCTTTAGTGAATCTTTCCAGGACTTTACTGGGTCCGATGCATAGCCTCGGGTCACTAACATGGTGATGAGGTCTCTTTTCGTTCGGTTCTCTAAACACAAGAATTAATTACTTTTAATTAGGTTTTAATGATCTTATATGAGCAGAGGGAGATACAAAATTTGTCTTCGAAAGTTGAGGTCTTTTACTAATGAGCGCAGTAAACCAGTGACACTGAGATTTAAAGGAAAATATTCAACTTACTTGCTTTGCCCTGTATTTATACTAAAAAAATGAAGTCTGTTCATCCATGTGGGATCCAATGTCAAAATAAAAGATGTCTATTGTTTTATGATTACTCGTGCCCAGACCGTAGGCCAGCGGTACGAGTTTTAAAGCGAGTTGCGTTTCCAAGTCAAAAGTCTGAACAACGTCACGAATTTCCACGCATGCGTGGTTCAGTCTTATTATAGCCGACGTGAGCAGATGCAAGCTTGCTTATTGAAGCCATGTTTTTTTAGTCAACAAGAGAAACTATGAAGCTTGTAATTAGTAATGCCTAAAACCTATAAACACTTGGGTTCATGAAATTTTACGAAATGTCATGCGACTTTAATTTTGTGTTTGAACAACGTGATCACGTCTGCAAGCGCGAGA
>JANCMA020045657.1:0-16274 GCA_024336925.2 Zoanthus solanderi | reverse complement strand
TGTTAACAGGTAATGCAAACAAAGAAGACATGAATTTAAAATTGTCACACTTAAAAAGATGATTAAAAATTGCACTGTTTTTATCTGATGCATGTTCATCTAGCCGAGTTATAAAATTTCGATCTGTTTTGCCCACGTATTGGGTTTTGCAACCTGGGCATTCAAAGCAATAGATAACATGGGATTTTAACTTTTCAGGTGTAGAGTCTTTAGTCGTACAATAGTTTGCAATCTTCTTTGTTTTGTAGAAAACGAAAACATACCTCCAGGGATATTCTGTTTTTCACAAGGAGCCCAATTTTTATGTCCATTATGTTTAAATCACCTTCCAGCTGCTGGTTGGATCTGATTTCTGTGACAACCTGGGCTTTTAATTTTTGTAATTCTAAAACCAAAGAAAAATAATACTTTGTTTACTTGCTTTAGTTGAAATTGAACAGACAAAACAACTTCAGCTCTCGAGCTCTAAATGACCACGAGCAAAAGGTTCGGTCACATCCAATGACAGTTAATACTCATTTAGTAATTCTACCACTCCTCAACTCCACAATGGATGGTGCATATTATTTAAAGCCAACAACTAAAGTAAGGCCAGTAAGTACAACTCAAGCTTTAATATGTTAAAATGCCGCAAATAGTAAGAAGCAGACAGTTAAAGGTTTGTCCAATGCCAAAGCAACATAACAAAGGACTTGCGCAAGGGATTACAATTTTCATATAATAATTTTATTTCAAATTTAAATCATTGTCCTGCCTAGATTAGCCTCACCTATTTGCAGGGCAATGACAGTTGTAATTAATCTGTAATTGAATTATCATGAATAAACTTTAACAATAACGAAGTTAGCTCCTTGCACAACTTAAAGCAAGAATCATTAAATGTTTAACCTTAAGTGTTTCAACATATTAATTGACAGAGAAACAAACCAGGTCCCAGTTGTTCAATAGCCGATAAACACTAATCCAGTGTTAAGTTTTTAACCAATGTTCTTGTTTCTAACTTACAGAAACGGATTAAGTTGTAATTTTGGGATTGACAACTTATTTTTCTTAGAAAATGTTAACAGTATTTCATAAAAACTGTCAAACTTTTCTGAAGAAAGAAATTCCTGCTAAATGTTAGCTTACCCACGGTTAAAGTTAATCTGGATTTGAACAACACAGCCCATTAGTATAACCCAATGAAAGCCATCAAAAGTATATTAAACCAACGGTTACTTCATATCATGATCATTATTCAAAGTAAGGTTTGGTAAACCGTTTTAAAACAGAAGATATTATACTTTAGTATATAAATATGAGTGTTTTGTGGAAAGTTAGACAACTCATATTTCCATACGAAACTACATCCGGGATACGAGTGACATATTTTCCATATCCTCACTGGTGAAGATATCGCTGACGTCATTCCTTTGTTTCTTCTATATTTTCGTTTAACTTTTCGAAACACTCTGACTCATATCTATATAATAAAAAGGAAATTACACGTTGGTTTGAAAATATGAAGTTTATCTTCTCGTGGAAAAAAGATTTCACGAGTGAGCGCCGCGAACGAGTGAAATATTTTTTCCACAAGAAGATAAACTTTGTATGTTCGCGCCACCGTGTAATTTCCTTTTTATTATATAGATATGAGACAGAGTTTTACGAGCATATCAATGAACACATTAAAAATGAAAATGAGTGCATGTTATTTTACATTGAGCATTAAGCGAGTGCTACTGACGATAGTATCAATACTATTGATAACAACATACGCACAAGACGTCACGCCACCTTCACTTGTTTAACGCTTCAACTATAATTTTCTGTAACTAGATAACGCTACGTTTTGCAACAATATATGAACAAAAAATACAAAAAGGCGGGAAAATGTAAACATAAGAGCACATCTGCGAACTGGAGTATACGTAAAAACAGAAATGCAAGTGGTTTGTGTTAATCAGAGGAATACGCACCCAGTTCTTCCTCAAAGTCAAAATCACTGTGCTCAAGAAGATGAAGAAACTTCCTGACTGTTTTCACTGGAGGGTCCTGCATAGAAACTGAAGAGAAAGAAAGAAATTAAAAGTTTTGAAAAATGATTTATTTTCTGACCAGTGTTTTTAGTTTTTGTTGGACTTGTAGACTCCTTGCCAATATTTTCTTTAGTTCTTAAACTCATGAGTCATGGCCTCGAAGTCCATAGTACTTTGTACACTCATGAATCGTGGACTTGTAGTCCATAATACTTATTATACTTTTGAGTCATGGACTCGTAGTCCATAATATTTATTATACTCTTGAGTCATGGCCTCGCAGTCCATAATATTTTCTACACTCATGATTCATGGAATCGTAGTCAATACTTCTTACACTCTTGAGTCATGGACTCGTAATCCATAATACTTATTATGCTCTTGAGTCCTTTCATCTTCAAGTTCTACTTGTTGAATAATTAAAACGTATGAAGAACGCTTCTGAATTAAAGAAGACTCTTATCTCCACAAACAGCTAGCAATTTCTGCGATACTCTAAAATCATCAATCGACAACTTAAACTGTAAAACCCAAAATATTGCAACTAGTGAGCTTGTAACAATTTTGTAAAATGTTAAAAGCAATAAGAAACAAATTTACAGCAATTATGCCAGAATAACACAAATGTTACGGTTTCAACTTAATTATTCGAAAATCGTCACTTCGTCATGCAAAGGAGGAAGAAGTTAACCACCTGGTACTATAACTTGCCTGCTATAGTCACTTGTGACAATGGGAACGACCGATTTACCCTCCCCTTCCTACCTGCTTCCTTTCTTCACATCTTGAACTCAACTTTACCCACGAGAAGAGAGAAATGGGTTGATCAGATGGTATTTAAGGAGACTGCTATTAAATATTCTTCTTCAATCCCAACGCCTAAAGCTCAGCATTACTAAGGATTCTTACCAACTGGAACCACCAACCTACTATAATTTTGAACCTTAACCCCAGGAGAGGAGGGTGGGGTTGACCTGCTGGTACTTATGGAGCTTCCGATAATGTATTCTTTGTGACTGGAACATCCAATCTACCCTTGCCTTCCTAAACTCAACACTAAACCTTAAATTAATTTTAAACCCTAACCCCACGAGAGGAGGGTGGGGTTGACCTGCTGATACTTATGGAGCTTCCGATAATGTATTCTTTGTGACTGGAACATCCATCCTACCCTGCCTTCCTAAACCAACACTAAACCTTAAAATAATTTTAAACCCTAACCCCAGGAGAGGAGGGTGGGGTTGACGTGCTGGTACTTATGGAGCTTCCGATAATGTATTTTTTGTGACTGGAACATCCAATCTACCCTGCCTTCCTAAACCAACACTAAACCTTAAAATAATTTTGAACCCTAACCCAGAAGGGAGAGGGGTGGGGCTGACATGCTGGTACTTATGGAGCTTCCGATAATGTATTTTTTGTGACTGGAACATCCAATCTACCCTGCCTTCCTAAACCCAACACTAAACCTTAAAATAATTTTGAACCCTAACCCAGAAGGGAGAGGGGTGGGGCTGACATGCTGGTACTTACTGAGCTTCCGGTAGTCATTCTGCATTATGTTGGCACGAAGCCAAGCTTGAATTTTGATGACTGCTTCTTGCTGTGACAAAAATTAAAATAAATAACTATTCTGGTACTCCAGGTTAAATATATTTTCTAACGACAACACAGATATTATTACATTTCAAAAATATGATGTTTTCCCTTGTTGTCTATATTAAACGAAGAAAGAACTGGACAATGCTTTGAATTTTTGTCATTTTTCTTGTTCTCTGCCTAAAACTATCTTGTTCAAACAAACACAACGAAAGAGAGACAAATGAAATTTAAATAAAGCAGAAAATGTTAATTTTCCTGTTCATTAATATTAACTGGTCCTCATTTGTTCTTTATCCTTTTCGTTACTATTTTATTCACTGAGAAAATATAGGTGAAATTAAGATGGTAAATTTTCGACGATGATGTGAATTTTTAGGACAACGTTAAGATAAGCAGCAAAACTGCTACTGAAGTCACATATTGATAGTTCAAAAGAATTTATAATGTATTTGAACTAAAAAAAAGAGAATTTGAATAGAAATTGAATGCGTACTTTCAAGTCACTAGAGTGACTTTGAAAGATATTGGACGTCACGTTTGCAGTAGTGTATTTTGAAGTTATTTAAAGCAGATTTAAGTGCACATCACGTGTTATAAATCAATGGATTTTTCTGAGAGGTGTAATTTTCTATTTTAAAAACAGAATGCGGGAACCAATTAAACTAAAAGAATCGCTTGCTACTTAAAAGTTTTTATCAAAGGCTTTTCACAGGAGTATTTACCCAAATGTGTAATAAATACTGATTCTGTAACAGATTTCAAGTACTTACATGATCTTTGAAATATTTCTGTCTTTCCAAGTACCACTTTCTGGCCAGATACATCCGTGCGTATGACTGGAGCTGCAAAAATGACAAAACCAGGTTTTATAACTAATTCATCTAATTTTTGAGCTTATGGCATGTTGACAAAAATATTCTTCAATTATTTCTTACTAGTTAACTCTTCTACAACTTAGCAATGAGCATCATTGGAATAAGGTAAGAAGTTTCTCCAATAACCAGAATTGATCCAACTTGAATCTAACACTAACCAAGGGAGGGTAGGTTAGAAGTTTCTCCAGTAACCAGGATTGGTCCAGCTACACTCTAACACTAACCAAGGAGGGGTAAGTGAGTAGTTTCCCTAGAACCTGCAGTTGATTCTAATACTGCAGTATCTCTTTACATGAAGTTATTCTCAATGAAGCAGCGATGAAGAAACTAATTAATATGCAGTTACTTTCTCAATTTCTATTCATAGTAACAACTCTTAATTGGAAAAACGTGAAATCTCTTTTACAATATGCTTCTACCATAAATACCGTTCTGTAAAAGATTAAAGACGTTTTTAAAAGTTTTTTCAACTTAAACACGAAACCGCGCTATATAAGGGCCTGTTCCAGGCGATCGTCACCTTCAGTTGTCAGTCAACCTCCGAACATCACATTAATCTCACCTCTCTCTTTTATTCAAATTCGTTTTTTAGAATATTACAACTCATTATTCCTGAATCTGCTTGAAATCTCGAACTTTCAAACGTAAATCAAATAGAGCCTACATCTTGCAAAGTAAAAAACATAGCAGACTGGAAAGCTGAAAACGATATCAGTGGATTGTAACATAACGGTGCGAAATTTTAAAATCAAGAATTTAGAACTAAAAAATGTTGTTGATTTCTGCATGTTTCAAACTGATGAAAATATTATGAAACATACTAATTTTTATATATAAAAACTTATTGCGAATTTTTAGTTTTTAGCTGTTAAAACTTAAAGTAGATTTATTTTAGTAGTCCAATAATGGATTTCTTTATTGTTATCACTCAGAGAGAAGTTTAACGATTATCTCGGTTCAAAAGTGGAATTTTGAAAGGTGTCAGATGTGGGCGAACCTAACACTTTTATGGTGCGGTTTCTTGTTTAACTATGAAACTACTGAAGGTATTGAGGCAAAAAATAGTGGATAGCAGTGGTTGGGACATTAATGCAAAAATGGTGCATTTTAATGGATAATAATATTTATATGTATTGTCATAATCTCATTGATCTGGAAAATCATGCATGTTTTTTGCTAATGATTTTTTCTCAAAACTAGAAAAAAAAATTCATGCAGACCTGTATACATTTTTATATCAATAAAAATCACATTCAGCCTTTTAATGGTCTTCTAGCTGTATTTAACACTTCACTCAGCTCTTTTTTTTGACATATATTTAAATCTATTGTATATATAGGGAAGCATATTGTTGTATTATACTCTCTTAATAACCATTGTTTTTGTAACCTAGAATGAAATAGTAATTTTTTTTTAACTTTCACTTCCAACTGAAGATGATCGACGTTCGATTGAAACATACCTTGGAAATTCAAAATTATAAATGTCTTATTTCTAAAATGCATTTAATCAACTCCCATTTCCAAATAAAAAATATTTTAATTTAAGAAGATAAATTAATAGTATTAAAGTCATGGTTGCACAGTTGTAAGATCTCTGACTTGCAACACAATGTCCCTGGTTTGATCCCGGTTCTGCTTTTTTGACCTTCTTTTCTGCCCAAGCTAACTCAGTTTTCCATCCTTCCGGGGTATGATAAATGAGTACCAGCATCTGCTGGGAGCTATGCTGCAATGGATTAGTGTCCCATTTAGGGGGAGTCAAAGACTCTCATTCGCTTAACACTACAGAAATCGGATATAAGCACCGGGTCCATGGGCCACTAGGCTCGTAAAGGATTTAGCTTTTAGCAAATTAACATAGAGAGAGTAAGAGGTCTTGATCACCCCTAGGCCTATAGTAGAGCTTTTTCCCTGTACCTCTAAATTAGAAAGCTGCATGCTTAAGGGTAATGTAACTATCTTGTTACAAGCAGAGGATGCCTTCCAAGGGGTGTTCTGATGTTGCCTGGTAATCATTTTTGAATCATCTATTGCCTATTTCACTAGAGACAAGTGTTGCCATCATCATTGTTGCTGTTGCTTTTTCACTAAAACACAAATGTTCACTAAACATGCTTAATTTTTGCATCCTGAAATTTTGTTTCATTTAAAGAATAACCATCCATAAAAACTCAAAATCAGTCAACCTGTTCCAGAACCTTTACATTTGACATGCTGTTTACAAGGTTCATTATTCCTCACAGCTATTAGCTTCACCAAATCATTTATAGCAGGATTGTCAAAACAAGCCAGCAACTGATGCATTTCACTGGCTACTCAGAAAAACTTGCTGGCTATTATAATTTTATGTGCTTGTGGCTCAAATTTTAGCAATGAAGCTGCATGACACCAAAAGAATTAAAACTGAATAGCAGACATTAAAACGAACTTGAAAGGGAGGAATAAAATGGATGAAACCTGAGTGTGTCAAGATTGAGAATATAGGGGATTTTTCACATCAGATCCAATAATGAAGATTACCATGATATTTAGTATATACATGCAAAATAGGCCATCACACAGAGAAGAAAGTGAACCAGGACTTTGCTAGATTTTAATTTGGTTAAAAAGAGGAAGTTCTATGAAAAACAAGATGAGAATAACTGAGGCAGCTCGATTGGGGTAAGAGGTGTTTCGAGTTTTGTGGGGCCTCCCCTTACTTTTCTGGTATCACCAGCAGCTACTCTAAATCTTTTTGACAACCCTGTAACTTATAGTCGATCATTATCCACGCATTGTAGCAGTTCAACAATTATTGTAACTAAAACTAGCTACTATATCCAAAACTTCAAGAAAATAATTTTCAAAGCTAATTAAGGAATCTGCTTTTCATTCCACTTCAGCAAACCTCTAATCCTGGTGGGTGAAGGTCCTTTATCATCAGAATCTACAGCCAGGAGCCATACTTGGGAAAACCAGATGGGATGGCCCCCATTCTGAGAAGCAGTCACTTGAGAGCTTTACTCTCACTGCCGCCTATCCATACCAAAGTTTTAAACCCAACCAACAATCCTGCAAGGAATGCGCAACCTGAGACTTTTTGCAGCCAGACGACTGTGATCTAAAAGGTCAAATGCCTGCCTGGGATCCAAAAGCACAACTTGTATCATGAAACTGGCCCTGTCTGTGGCTTGCATCCAAGAATGTACCATTGAGATGATTGCATGAAGGGTTATGCATTTTGGGATATGGTGCCAAATTGATTAGGATCAATCACCTCCAAGACCACAGGGCGAACAGCAAAGTCTTCTTCAAACTTGGACAAAATTGGTTTGACAGAGATGGGTCTAATATTCTTGGTGATGATGGCCACTGATTTTACTTTCATCAGGTGTAAAATGTTGGCATCCTTCCAGGACCAAAGGGGTTTCTGCTCAGCAAATGCTGACTTTAGAATATCACGGACCAGGGAAGTTAAAAGGGCAGCATACTCCAGAAGGAACCAGTTGTTAATACCCTTAGGACCAACAGCCTTTCTCAGATTCAGCCCTAAAACAGCTTTGGAGACCTCTGATGAACTGACTATTAAGACCTCAGAGTTATCCAAAACTGGAGGAAGACACACGAGTAGGCTATAATCTTGCATTGGCTCAAGAAGAGCCACACTGGTGATGTTTGCAATGTCTAAATTCGAGTGCACCATGATCCCATTGAGGTGGAGATGCCAGCATATATATGTCTTTGCCACTAGTAACAGGAGATATCCCTGTGATGATCTTGACATCTCTCCACCACTGGCTGGGCTTAGTGGTGTTGTGGTTGGTGACTTTTGTTGCATAGCACTTTCTGCAACACAACTTCTGCTCACGATTGATGATGTTACAAAGATGTCTATAACCCTCAGTATCACCTCGCACAAATGCTTTTTGATGCAACTAGATAAGAGCCTTGAACTCAGTAGTCATCCAGGGAACATTGTTTACATGAAGTTAAATTATCTTTAGAGGCATGATGGTGTCTAGGTCGATCTTGAAAAGGTCTTGAAAAAGGTCCAAGTTGCTCTCGCGGACTGGCACAGAATCAAGAACAGACCGATCTATGTGGCCCAAGTACCTGCCAAGCTCGCATTTTCAACAGGGTTGAGTATCCCTCTGAGAGAGAGAACGATGACTGCTACTGTTGCACGTGCTCCTTGATTTGGGCTCCAGTAGAATGACTAAATGATAATTGGACTATGCACAAGTTGCTTTAGCTTGAATTGCATTAGTAGCCGACTGATGTTGAGACAGCTGAAGTTGCTGGTTAAAAGGATACCACACCCAGCTGGACAATGCCCTTGATAGTTGTAAATGAAAAAAAGACAGTCAACAGTAGCTGCATCACTGGCTACAGCAGGATAGAGCATGTGGTAAACTGTACCAGATACAATGCAAGCATAGCCTCTCGATAGTCATGTGAGTCTGTGATAAGCCCAAAACACCTCCAGCTCAGGATGATATAAATTGTTCGGATTGTTCAAATTGTTGAACTTTATAAAATTACTGATGTAAAGACCCACACCCCTATGGACACAAGACTTACCATTCTTTAAGCAAAAGTTATAACCAAGAAGGTGGAGATGAAATTAAGAAGCAATACTTTGATAAACCCAGGTTTCAATCAGCGATATGAGATCTGACTTCATATCATTAGCAAAGCACCTAAGGTCGTCAATCTTAGGGCTAAGAGACATCATATTAGCTTGTGCGACAAAGGGGCTGAATTCCCTGCAGTTCTGGCAATCGGGAACAGGAGCGTGATGAATTGGTATAACATAGCTGGCATGACAGTTGTGACGACTGTGACAAGATTAGTATGTAAATCTGTCTGCTTGGATGCACATGTACAGATTAAATATTTAATGAGCCAGCTTAGTTACATAACTTTACAGCTCTTCCAGCATGACAGCCACTGAAAGGTCATAAAATGCTACTGTCATGAAGTCGCTTGGAAGCAGTCCAGTTAATTGGGGTGCAGGGTTTTCAGTAGAAATTTTCAAGAGGACCCCTTCGTTTTTGAATTAGGGGTCCCAAACAAAATTTTTGTCATCAAAAGTTTATTTTACACTGTAATGTCCTGTCAATCTTGTGCGTCCCAGGGATGCATTGCATTTCATTTTTTGCGTCCCAAATTAATTTTTTGCGTAAAATACGCAATATTTTGTGTTAATGAAAACCCTGTTCATGTCAAAAGAATGTTAGTATAATTGTACAACTTTTTTTATGCTTGTACAAGCGAGGGTTGAATATTTATTATTTATTAACAAAAATAAGTTTTACTAACTATATGTAGGCTGAACATATTTCCTTAAGTCTTGTGGTTAGTGTGTTTTAGCATTAGTATTAACATATGGTAACACTAAAAACTATAAAAACACTAAAGTGAAAAAGCAATGTTATTGATCAGCTCTTTAACTACTAGATTTATAATTTCTTATGTTAATACAAATGACTTAGGTAATTATGTTTTTACAAAAACATTATTTCAATAGTGAGAAAAGTTGAAGCCATTGTATAATTATTGTATAACCCTATATAAAAATTATAAGGTGTCAAAAAATGTTATATAAGTCTAGTTTGGCATGTTGGTTTGAAAAAATCTAGTACTTATCTTATGTAATATGATATAATATTATGACTTTGTAAATCTTAACTTTTTTTATTTGTTTTTTCTTTAAGATTGCAGTTGAAGGTAATATTGGCAGTGGAAAAACAACTTTACTCAAATATTTCAGGCAAAATCCAACAGTTGAGGTGAGAACTAGAAAATAAAAAGACAAAGTTTATCATAAATCTAAAAACTTTGACTCTACTATTATTTAACACAAACCACTTCCCCATTTACGAATTACCGTATTTCTCGGCATATAAATCGACTCGATGTATAAGTCAGCCTCTAATTTTCAACTGAAAATATGCAAGTTTTTGTAAATGTTCAATATTTTATTGATAGAATGAATAAAATTATATCATTTCATTTTGGATATTCATGTGTACATAATAGCAGTGCAGTAAAAGTTTCAACAAAAACTGGATACGGGCATGTGTTGAGGAGGGATGATGGGCATGTTTTGAGAAAAGCATTGGAGTTTAAAGTGAAGGGCATGAGGAAGTGAGGATGACCAAAAAAGACATGGAAGATGCAAGTGGAGAAGGAGAGCAATAGTGTTGGTTTGGAGAAGGAGGATACCTCGAATCAAGCAAGATGGAGAGTGGGAGTTGGAGAGATGGCTGTTAGGGTGGGTAAATCTGGCCAACCTCATTTATGGGGATAAACCCAGATCAGAATTGGATTTATGATGATGTAATGGTTCTGGTTATAAAGCCCCTCAAACTCATCCTTGCTGCCTTCAGATAAACAATAAGGTTCCAAAAATTCTTTGTGGGTTATCTTTGACTCCAAATTTGTGTGCTGCTGCTGAATTGTTGGTAACTATGTTCTGAGCAAATTTTATAACTTTTATCTTGCACTTTGCTTTATATTTCATTTTGTTTTTACATGGTCACAAGCAAGAATTATGCAATAAAATGCAATAAAGTGAAAAATTGATTTTTGCCAAAAACTTTAGCAAATATGATCTTACTTTAATTTTGGTAGTTAAAAAAAGTTCAATTTTTGTGACAATGCAAAACTAAAAATCAATACACTCTGCAGCCCTTCTTTGTCTGGTTAATTTAAACATGCATTCATAAGTGTGTGTATATTTCAATGCAAATGTAAAAGCTAAAACAAAAAGTTTCAGCTATTTTTTCTGATTCGAATGGGTCAACTTTAAATTGATATTTAAAAATAATGTTTTTGAGTAAAGAATAAATACAGAAAAGAGACTAAATTTCAATTATTAAAACTTTAGTTCAAAACAAACACAGTAGCATGACTAACAGGGTATTTGAAAGCAAATGTGTGACAGCAGAATTACGTGACTGTTGTATAAGTTGAGTTAAATTTTTTTAACCTCCGTTTCACATCTCAGAAGCTCTACTTATACACCGAGAAATATGGTAGCTTTTATTGCATGACAGTTTATTTTTGGTCATTTTATCACTCAAGATAAATTATTGTCAATTCTTTTCAGCTTTATATGGACTATAGTATATATTTATAATATTGTAGAAGGAGAGTACCAGTAAGAGTGTTGGTTTGGAGAAAGAGGAATTGAATTGAGCGAGATGGAGAGTGGGAGTTGGAGAGATTGCTGTTAGAGTGGGGTAAATCTAGCGACCCCCTTTTACAGGGATAAACCCGGATCAGATTTGGATTGATGATGATGATGATGAACCATCATGGGTGGAAACTCTTATGATCATCATCTTAAACACAGCTAGCCCAAGCTTACATGTAATAATAACATTATAATTGTTTATTACAATTAATATTTATAATTATTATTGCAGGTTGTTGAAGAACCAGTAAAAAAGTGGCAAAATGTTAATGGACAAAATACTTTGGTAACAGGCTTTTCCTTTTTGTATTTAAACTTGAAATCAAATGTAAAATTTTTCACCAATCTTTCATAAACAGATTCTAAAAAAATAATTGTAGTTCATTTCTTGTCATAAATAGGCTGTAAAAATATTGAGAAGCGCTTATATACAGAAGGCCTTTCCTATTGTTTTTGGATATTTTGACAATAATTACAATTAATGTAGCATTTCATTACATACTAAATTCCATGGCCAATAGAAGCAGTCCTTTTGTTAAATGAAGTTCTAAATTATTGTCAGAGCCCAGTGGCTCATTTGAGCTGGAGCTTATCTCCAGTTTTGTTGGCATTAAGCGGATGAGAGTCTTTGCCTCCTCCTGGATGGGACACTATTAATCCATTGCAGGTTAGCTCTCAGCAGATGCTGGTACTCATTTTGCTACCCCAGGAGAGGAAAAAATAGAGTTGGATCTGTCAGAAAAGAAGATCACACAAAGTTTCTAATTACAGAAAAGCTGGGGATCAAACTGGGGGCCTTGGGGTTGGAAGGCAGAGATTTCACCAACTGCATCAACCACGCCACAATTAACAATGTTTAATTGGTGGTTAAGAAGGTCACACAAATATTCTAATCTCAGCAGAGCTGGGGATCAAACTGGGGACCGTGTGGTTGGAAGGCAGAGGTTTTTTAAACTGCACCAACTAGGCCTGATCTTAAAGGAAACTCACAACAATACTAATGTAGATAGAGCAGGATAAGCATCACATTGTCACAATTTACTCTCACTGCTGCAGTATATTTGCAGGAACTGATGTATAACGACCCAAAGAGATGGAGTTACATGTTTGAATCCTATGTTTTGCTCACCATGATGCAGATTCATCAGCGTCCCCAGGTAAGTTTATTTTTGCTTGCTCTAAAAAGCCCTAATCATTAATACTGTAGGTTACTAGTTCTAATAGACTTTTTTCTAATAGTACCTGTTTTTTTTTTCGGTTATAATTGATAAGTGCAATTGATGTCAATGAAAGTGCCCCACTGGCAGACATGAAGATATTTACCCAAACACAAAATTATTAATAATGTTACTTGATTGAGGAATGCCCTAAGTCAAATCTAGAAAAATTTTTGAAGCCTAGTAGTGTTTTATCATTTCTGCAAAATACCCTTTTAAACATGTTTAAAAACACTTGTATTGCATACTGTGTGTGAAGCAAAATTTTTTAGGCATATTAATTTATTTTTGTTACATACTACATAATAAATATACATATTAGGTATTCTATGCTTTTTGCTTTTGTAACACAAAAAAAGCAAATAAAAGTTATATGATTCTTACCTACAAATTGAAATTGATAAACTTGGTTCTGGATCACTCAGCTTCAACTTCAAGCTTAAAAAGCTACTTTCACCAGACTTGTTATCGTGTTGTTCAGTTGTCAGTAGTTTGTCACAGTATACTTTGGATTTCAGGTCAGTGAGTTACTTCGAGATCAACTTTGCATTATTTTTATCACTTTTTACTTTGGGGACTTCTTTTAATTTGAGAACATATTTTACTTTGAAGACATGGTGAGAACACTTTTGGCAATCACTTTGCATGACAAAACAGTAGCAGTTCCCTAACATAATTAACCCCTGATTTTCATTGATTATTTGGTAACTTGTAACTCTTGCTTATCAATTGTAACTTTAAAAGCAATAATATGAATGAGTTTTGTAGATATTGAGGGAGAAACATTTAATTTCTTTTACAGCAAAATTTTTTTTTGTAGTTACATCGTTGTAAAATCCAAGTCACAATAATGAAAAATCTGTGGTAGTAGTAGTAGACCAGTTTTGATGCTGTTTTGTTCTTGTTGACGAGGGTAGTTGGATTCACCCCATTCTCGACTTGAGAATGGGGTGGTTTAGGGCATCCTCTTTCTTCAAACCAACCTTCTTAAGCCTGCTTCACACTAGCGACGTAAGCACATTGCGCTTGCGATTGCGCTTAGTTTTGTCGCTTCACACTAGAAGATTTCTGACACAAGCGCAATTGCAATTGCAAGTGCAAGACAAGCACAAGAAAAACAAAATTTTCCTTTTTCTTGCGCTTGCGATTACATCGCTAGTGTGAAGCAGGCTTTAATCTCTACTTGATTTTTCCAGGTCTTCCTCGGCTTTCCCCTCCTTCCTTCTCTGGCCTTCCACCTTGAAGCACAATGCCTTTCTTAAAAAGTCATCCTCTTCCCTCCTCCAAACATGGCTGTACCATTCCACACTATTTGCTTTTGCCAACTCATCTATTGTTTCTTTCAATCCCAAATGTGGATGTGATTTAAACTTGTGACAAACAAAAAGATGGAGCCAATTCTTCGACTTGTTGCTGTACTAGTATAAGAGTAATAACCTACTTTAAAACACAAATGAAATCTCAAAAAAAATTGTTGTTCAGGTTTGTCAAACCAGGTTAATTGAGAGAAGTGCTTACAGTGCAGGATACTGTTTTATGGAGCATCAGTATCAATCGTAAGTATATATTATATATATGATATAATTATATTTAACAATTAGACCTTGGGGATGAATGGACTATGAGGCAATAGCCCATGAGGCCTACTAAAATTTGTATAGTATCTTTTATTTTTAGAGCAGCTTTTGTGCAGTCTATACAGTTTTTTAAACTCAAATTCAAAAAAGTGCCTTAACTTTTCTTTGAAATTAATATGAAATATCACAGACACATTCTTTTTTAGCATTTTGGGTCTAGAAACCAGCAGACTAATTAAATTATTAAATATCAACAATTGCTTGGACTTATAACTTTCAATAGGTGACTATGAAGATTGTATTTTAAGAACATTAAAAATCTAAAATTTCATAATTTTTATTTCGAAAGCCAGCTCTATGATCTTTCATTTGATATATATGGGTTGAGATATCTTTAGTTTAGAACAAATGCGCTGTATCATTTTTTTGCAAAACACCCCTGAAGCTATAGGATAACCTTAAGTGTATGATTGTTGTCAACAGGTAAAGAAGGTCATTTTTAGTGATTTCATTGAGGCAACTGTGAGGTGTCCAATAATTCTAGATCTTGAGGCTGAGTTTGTACTGCATTCTTAACTGAATGATAAAGTTCTGTGGTTATGCATGATGTTTAAACTATTACAAATCTCCTCTTTTACTAAGGCTTAGATTGTGATGATTATCCAAAACATAAGTAAACATAAAATGAAAAAAAAAGAGTCAAGACATTGTACACTTGTACAGCAAGTATATGGGGTGGCACTGCATTGCCTTTAATCTGAAACCCTATTTAGCAGTAACTATAACGGAAGAAAGGCTTAATTTTAAATAAGAATAAAATAATAATTTGCAGTTCTTAGGTATTGATTGGATTGGATTTGCACTGTACTTTGTAGCTGTGAGTTATCCAGCAGTGCCCTTTAATTAACCTATTTTTTTCAGGGGAATGATTACATCTGTGGAATATACAATATTTCAACAATGGTTGAAGTTCCTACTGGAAACACAACCACCGAAACTGGATTTGATTGGTTAGTCTTGCATACAAGGAGGGGTTAAAATAACCAATGATATTGGCTAATGCCCATTAACAAGAGTTGGACCAGAAAAGTTTATATAACATGATGTCATCAAAAATTACTTTGACCCCTTTGAATATACGAAATAAGAAATAATTGTCAACTTGACTTATCTACACTAGTGCAGTAACTACTATAAATCTTTTCTGTACTTTTCTTCTGTATGAGTGGCATATAAATGAGAGCGACACTGTCAGTGCCACAGTACTTTGCTATAAGGAGAACCGCTTTATTTGGGCTGATGTTTGTTGATCTCAATCTGGATTTGAGATCCCTAGTTTTCCTCCTTCTGTGATACTAAAACCCGCCTGTGTAGTTCACTTGTTAAATGCAAGAAATTTTCCTTTTTATCTTTAAACTTTTAGCAAACCATGAAAAATATGAACTTTGTCAGTTCTGTGATAAGAGCATGCCCTTTTCACACTCAAGCATCAAGCTTTAGTATCTTTGCTGCTTGAAAATGTGATGTCACAGTTGTAGTTCTCGGCTCAACTCTGCAAGAATTTAATGCTTCATATTCTTCTAACTATCTGACCTGTTAGAACCCTATATAAGACTTTGTAATTATTCAGTGTAAACTGCTAAATGCTACTATAGCCTTGGAGCTCCCAGGGCTCGACAAAAACTTGAATCCTAGCTTGCCCTTTTGGCAAGCAAGTCTCAAAGTCTGCTTGCCCGAGCCAATTTCCTACTTGCCTGCATTTAAAAAATTCAAGGTTATTAATGATGCACGAGACCCTCACGA
>JANCMA020045559.1:0-16276 GCA_024336925.2 Zoanthus solanderi | reverse complement strand
CAACATGAAACAAAGCAGCAATGTAATCTTCTTTGTAGTTTGCGAAGTTTCATAACCAGTCCACTCTACTAACTTTGATTTAACGAACGGGTTGGCCAAAAATATCTTAGGGAAAAATAGAGATCAGATATTTACATGAACATCTAAATAGCCTGTCATTTTAAGTTCTAAAAAGTAAATGTTTCCAACGTGCGCATAAATCTACGTCTGATATTGCTTTTTCTAGTTTTGAAAACTTTGCCTTTTCCCTACTTTAGTTACATTAATTTATTCAACAAAAACCTTTATTTTATCGCAGAATTATAATTAATTGTTTATTTCCACGATGAAAAACGTTTTTGTATACAGAAATCTTTTATTTTTGTACTAAAAGCAAGTTGCGATACAGAGGTTCAAAAAATTTTAAAAAAGAAGGACCCAGAAACAAAACTTTGTTATTCTTATTATGAACAAGTTGTTAGCATAATTTGATTCAAAAAATGTTTCAAATGGAAAGAGACTCATTTGAATGAGGACAAATAATACCTCCATCATCTTTAAACATTCGCCCCATGATGAAGTTGTAGGTATCCAGAATATAGTCCATAATAAGCATTATACGACTGTGGTTGACCAGGAAGGTAAGCAGACTGCTTTTCAGGCTGTCACGGTAATGAACTTCAAACTGCAAAGAGCTTTCGTTTTCTCGGACTGAAGAACCGGACCGCCGTGGAAGCAGCACTTCGGTAAAAACTCTCGGTTCAGACTCCTTTATGTCTGTAGTGGTAGTCAACACAACAGCTGAGTACTTAGAGGATATTACACGGTGGCGCGAACATATGAAGTTTTTCTTCGAGTGGAAAAAATATTTCGTGAGCGCAGCGAACGAGTAAAATCTTTTTTTCCACGAGAAGATAAACTTCATATGTTCAGGCCAACTTGTAATTCTTTTTATTACATAGATATGAGTGTTTCAAAACTAAAAAAAACTAGACGAAAAACAAAGGAATGACGTCAGCGATAATCTTCACTCGTATCCCGGATGTAGTTTCGTATGGAAAATACGAGTTGTCTATTTTTCAGTAAAAAATTATCTATGTAATAAAAAATGTTATGAAATATTTTCCATAGAGCGTGCGGTTTTTTTTTTGATTAATCAACAAGTGTGTTTTCATATCGCTATGAACCACGTAACTAACGTAAATGATGTGGTTGGCTGTCTCCAAGTTGTGTTTACAGTTTCATGAAAGAAATAAAAATATTCAAATGCACTTCATGTTTCGTCTTTCCTTTTGTTAATAATGCAAAATAATAATTTTATAAAAGAAATAAAACATGTTCTTCGTGCCTGGTGCCTGGTGATCTGCTTTAGAATTCTCCCAAACGTCTGCATTGGTTTTCACCACGCTATGAAGGCACGGAGAAAATGTTTTATTTTTTAAATATTATATCTATTTGTACTTTTTCTTAACAACATAAACAGATAAGAATTCATAGGCCTACAAATAAGGATAACTAGGTAAGGCAGATTAATGGAAAACATTGCATTAAAAATTGAATATAAAAATGATAATAGCAATAAATTTAAAATCGGAAACGGCATTCTTCAGTCGTGGAACTTTTTATATTTGAGCAGAGTTGATATTTGTTTTGCATTTGCAATATAACTGGTACAAAAGAAATCCAAAGATTGAATGGGCCTATTTTCATACAGACCACAAGCTCCCAGGTTCGATCCCCGGCTTTGCCAAGATTCGAACATTAATATTCCTGTGGCCTTCTTTTACGCCTAAGCTAACTCAGCTTTCCATCCTTCCGGGGTAGGTAAGTGAGTACCAGCATCTGCTGGGAGCTAACCTGCGATATATATAGATCAGTCTCCCGTCCAGGGGGAGTCAAAGATTTCAGCCCTTAACACTATAGAAACTCGAAATGAGCGCCGCCTCCATGGGTCACTAAGCTATTAAAGGATTTTGCTTTAGCTATTTTCATACAGCAGAATTTCTCATGTACACAAACTAGTTACTAGATAGCCATATTCTATCTGTGTTCCAAAATCGACTCCCAGCACATGGAGTTGTGTAGCTATGCTCCATGGTCATACATTATCCCTATAGCTGTTGATATTGTCTAACTAACCTAATTTTGTTTGAATCTACTGGTATAGTAGATTAACTTTGTGAAGTTGTTTTTAAATTTAATTCAAATAACATTGAGAAAGTAAATGTAGAAGTGAAGAACGTCACTAGAAAAGGTTTGATACTGTGGTCTCCGAGGTTGTCAGCGGTATGGTATGACAGAGGTTACAATTGTCAGAGTAATCTCGTTCCCAGATGTCCTCGTGCGCTTCAAGCTAGCAATTTGTTTGGTAAAATCCATTTTTGAAGCATACCAGATGGAACATTAAAAAACTGCGCATGTGTGGAATTTTAGGAAAGAAAATGAGCAATTGACTTGAAAGTCACCAAGGCAGCTGACTGTTACATGTTGTAATCAAAACCCAAAAACTGCGAGCCAATACAACAAGGGCCTGAAAACTAGCAGTTTGAACTACTCAGCCAATCAGATGTGTGTCTCGTCCGCGAAAGCAGAAAGGCAAACCATCTGGGAACGAGATTACATTCAATAAGGCAGTGTGCTTCGAAATCTTGATTTTTTTTGGGGGGATCTATGTCTTGCAAAGTTTCTTTTCTTTTATAGCAGCAAAACCCGCACAGTAACCATGTTTTTCCTCTTTTTAATCATTCTAGTGTCGTAACCTACGTTATAAACACCCGCGGACATCTCATATGGAGCCGCCGGTCAAATCTTGTCGATTTGCTACAAAACATCAAATTTTTCTGAGCTGCTCCGCTAACAGCTTAAAAAACCTCCATATAGTTGTTCTACTATGCCTCAATGTTCAAAAGATAAAAATTCAATTTTAGGGTTCAGTTCCCCTTTAAATATGAAAACTATGATGACTGCAGAAATGAAATGCACTCCACAGTGCCATTCATTGCCTTGGAATGGATCAATTACAGATAATACTTACCTTGATGTCTAGTGTCCTCGAAAATGACCTCTTGGGACACGAGATCAATAGTCTTCGACCAATCTGCAAAGTTTTCAACTTCAAGCTTTGACTTAAGAAAGTCAATTCTAGCCAAGGAGGGGATTGAATTTTCTGACACATGTTCTTCATTTTCAAACAGCCTGATGGGAAGCAACTCAACGCTTACGTTCACCAGCTCAATACTCATCTTCAGAACTGTCCACACTTCTTCAGACTCAGCAGACTACAAAATTAAAACATTTCATTTAATTTAACTGCTGTTACGGACAACAACACCAGGACTCCTGCAGGTCCCAACTTAGCAATTTTAAGACCTTTTTAAGACTTTTTAAGACTCAAACTTACAAAATTTAAGACCTCTGCTCCTCAAAATGTCACCTACATGATCTAGTGAAAGATTAGATTGTCAGCATCCCAACAGGATTGCAAGCTTTGAAAAGACTGCTTTTGTGCTTTTCCGTACATTTTTAAATGCTTCTTCGAGACATTTAGTATGCGTCATAAGCAAGACAGCCAGAAAAACTAAAAGGTTCAAACTATAACAAATGGAAGAAACACTTTTGACTTGATATCAAATTTAAGACATTTTGAGAGCTAAACAAAGATTTTCTATTTAAGTTCAGTGGGTGCCTGAAAACTACCATAGGAAATCCTATTTGATTTGTTTCTAAAGCAATGCCATCAAAGTTTGATTGGAGCAAACCTTTAATAGTCTAACACGAGTTAAGGATATATTATTGATTACTGAAAACAGAACGGACTCTCACTTGTTTTAGCGGATCTTGAAGAACAGAAGACGGTTTTTCAAACTGTTCTAGAGGTTCTCCGAGGTTCTCTCCAAGAAGGCCAAGAATCAAACGGTACTGTGAATAGTCCAAGGAAGCACACACTGAAGATAGTGTACCACTGAACTGGAAGTCTGGGGCTAAGGAGGAATATGAAATAAATCAACAAGGATTCTACAACTGAAGTATCCAGACTTGACTAGAAACGTGTCAGCTCAAGCCCTTGCTAGACAACTCTATGTTTGTGATGTTCTTGAGCTGGAGTTTCGATCTTCTTCGCTTCCATTAACGGCTAATTTTCAATAGAATAGTGCCCTGCTAAAACAAGAACATAGCTTTCCGCACATTAGGTCCTTCATCACAATACACTACTCTCTTCAATCTAAACCACCAACATTCACTCAGTACTCATTAGAGTGAATAGTGCATCCTGTTTCGGAGATGATGTGCTGGTTGAGAGGAACAAACAAGCAATATTTTGGTCACTGATGATATATAGAGGATATTACACGAGAAGATAAACTTTATATCTTCAAGCCAACGTGTAATTTTCTTTTCATTACATAGATGAGTGTTTCGAAAATAAAAAAAAACAATAGACGAAAAACAAAGAAATGACGTCAGCGATATCTTCACTAGTGACGATATGGAAAATATCTCACTCGTATCCCGGATGTAGTTTTGTGTGGAAAATACGAGTTGTCTATTTTTCGGTAAAACACTCATATCTATGTAATAAAAAGTTTTTCAACAATGAAAATATTAACAACGCAACTTATTAGTATCAAAATAGAGGATACAAAATATCTTACTAGCACTAACCATTTCTGCTAAACGCCCAGTCAAGGTTTCTCTCTACCGAAAGGCTAAGCTTGCACTTTTCATTCAACAGCTTTAAACCAAGTCTCTTGTAAGTAAAGGCACTGGTCTTGTTTTGACCGGTTAATGGAACACGAACTGCTGAGAACAAGTCCATGTCCACTAGTTCAAGCTGCATACAGTCTAGTAACAAACTTTTTTTAGAAAACATTCCACCGTCCACTTCCATTTCTATAAATAAAATATTATTGATATGAGAAATCAATACCTACGAGAAATAGACAAGTAGTTTTAACCAATTTCTGAGCATTCCGTTTTCACTTAAGCAAATAGAAAAAACAATGAATCTAACCCATAAAGATAACATATAATTTGCCATCCTAACGTTTTTTCCTCGATAATAAACATCATAAGACTTTTTGAACGATTTCCAAGATGTCTTAAATCTTTCGGAAGCTTTTTTCTAGCTTCTTCTCTTACACTGAACGTGTAGAATGCAAGAGTTGGAAAGATTTTAGTATGCTTGTGCCTAGCCAATGCTTTTAAATGAATACTAAAGCTAAACTAAAATATTTGGCTATAGCAGTTGTTTAAGGTAAGAAAGGAATATTAGAACCATCAACTAACCTGTGGGTGCTGTTGAAGTGGTCTTTCTCGCCCTCTTTGAGAGTTGTTTGTGAAGAAGAGTGCCCAGATCCCCCTCATGAATGAAGCTATTTACCAAGGCGAGGTCACCAAGATTAGCAACTAGCATGTCGCACGATTTAGAAGAACGTGGAATCAGAATAACGGGGTTTCCCGCCTTGATGTCCATCAATACTCTGGGACTTCTTCCGAGAATCTCACGCACCTGGTAATTCAATAGCAGATAGTTTTAGCTATGCAGGTTACATCCTAATTATAACAACAAACCGTATTGAAACCTATCTAAATAGAGAAAACTTGTTGATTTTACCGTAACAAGTTTGCTATGATTATGATACTGCTGCTGCTGCTGCTGATGATGATAGCGATGAATATGTTAATAACAATTAACAGATGCTTTTAATTTGTTTCAACATTATCGTCGTACTTATAATCATCATCATTATCCTCATCTTTCTTGCCAACTTCACCATAGTCACACCATTGTCATTATAACCGTCGTCATTGTTATCCTAATCGATATCATCATCGTCATCGTCATCATCATCATCATCATCATCTTCATCTTCATCATCATCATCATCATCAATGAGAGATACTTTTTGTTGGTGCTTAGTATCACCTTATTAAAAAGTGCTAGCAAATAAAATAACTGATTAAAATATGGTTAGATAAATGCTGGCAAATTGATTAGGTTAGTTTGTGTATGATCTGAAAACCTCATTTATCAACTATGCTATATTCCAAATGAAACTACTTTAGATATTCATATGACACTTACCTCGCTGCCCTCGGAAGCAGCTCTCATTCGCCCCAGGACCTCCTGAAGTTGAACAAAGTGCTGACAAAACGCTACCAGTTCAGTCTGGAATCGCTTGGTGTGAACGTACTGGACAGAAGACATCTTAAGGGTTAGGCTTAAGTCCCAATCACGCATCTCATCTGGATCTGGATCAGCATACCTTCATGGAAAAAATATATGGATATAATCAAGCCATTATTTTTTTTCTGTTCAGTGTCGCAAGTAATAAATGAAATGATGCTAGGTACATGATTATGGACAAAATCCTTCCTTCACATCTAAGAAACAAAAAAATGCTATACGGCGCTATGAAATACTGTAAAAAAAACCTTTGTTTCCTTATTTTCCTCATCATACTTACCCTAGTTTCTAACAGGATTACAAAACATTAGCTCGTTAGGAAAAAAGCTACCCCAGTCTGTTTCTGAGATGCTTTGAAATGGGAGTTTCGAAAAGAATGCATGGCTTATTGACCGTTTTGCCACAAAACATCTAAAATAAACTAAAACCTTGATATTTTCTCAGAAAGTTAATGCATTGTCCCCAAGGTTTCATTGTCTGTTTGCTTGATAAGCATTGACAAGTTCTATACTCAAATCGTAATTAATCTTGTTCTTTCGCTACTTATATCAAGTTCTTAACTGATTGTAAACTCTAATGCTAGAAATGATTCACCTCTACTTTAGCCCGCGAACACGATACTAGTTAAGGAATTGGGGAGAGAGTATGAAGAAAGGTGAGGGGAACTGGGAAATGTGGAAGGGGACTGGGTAGAGAGAGGGAAAAATGAAAGAGGGATTGGGGGTAAAGTGGGAGAAAGGGAGAGGGGATTGGGCTAGCTATGAATACATTAGGAAACAATCCATCTGGCTTTTATTTGTAGTAAAATTGGCACTTGTAGAATGCACGCGTGTAAACTTTGTATATTTTTGTAATAATACCGTAAACAAACCTGAAGAAGTCAAAACTCAAAGCTTCCTCTCCACAAGTTACGAACCTGTAAAATGTGAAAGTCTTATATCAAGTCTCATTCACAAAATGAGCTAATCAACCCTTTGGGAAGTGTGAAAAACAGAGCAACTTAGGGGCTGTTTAAATGATACTGGGGCGACTTTGCACCGGCGTAAGTTCACTCTGTTTCCCTTTCTTAGCTCTGTATTTCTTTACATGATGCCACCAAAAAAGGTAATGCTTGGGCAATTCACACCGGTGCAAGTTCATTCTGGAGTGAACTTGCACCAGTGTGAGTCGCCTCGGCAATACATTTTAGTAGGTACCATGTAAAAAAAAACAAAGCTAATAGAGGGAACCAGACTGAACTAGCACTAGAGCGAATGCAGCCCCTGTATCATGTAAACATCCCATAATATTATGTGAAAACATGACAAAAAGAAAACACAAAACAAAATGTGTTAACTTATGACCTACTTCGCTATTAGCCAAAATTAAATTTTAACGTTAAAGTAACAAGTAATGTTTGTCATTCGCTGGATAGCATTGCACAATCTGATTAGATAAAATCCATTTGATAACAATTACTTACTTTTCTCTGTAGAGTGCACCATGTGGGGACACGTCGGTCACAGAAATGGCTGCAAGTTTTCCTTTCGCAGCAAAGTTTCCGTCTCTCATATCAATCTGAGTAGTAAGTCCTGAAACCCGGGCTTTGGCCAGAGGGTATTGAGATTTATTAAGCGTCAGACTCAACGAAGAGACCCGTAAATTCACTTCTATGTTTTCTTTTGGTTCTTCATTTGAAGATTCTGCAGTGAACATGCGAGACAGCGTTAGCAATTCAAGCATAAGTAAATAACAGTTTCTATTAATGGCTTTGCAATGCTCGTTTGTGGGGCCAAAGACAACTTAACTGAATTTAATTTTGCGATGCCGGCAGCGGTTGACTTGCTGAAACCGGCTAATTTCTTGACATTCTTTGCTGCTGGGTTCTTCGCTGGTCAAAAATATTGCAATTATTCATGTCTTCCTACATTTTATCCATTTCTGTTACAAGGTGGACTTGTTGTATTACTAACAGTTGTCCTATTTACTCAGTGAATTTCAATTGTCCGTGGCGAGTGCTCACTTTAGTTAGCGGGGTTTTAGTAGTTTTTCTAAACAGAAAATTGAACTCAATTTTTTGAAATTCTTCATTTTCAGTAGTACACTTAAAGTTTGCCATTCACAACTTTTTTTTAAGTCGAAAGGACTCTTTCATTTCATGTTAGCGTTGAAAATACTTTTCACAAAATCCACTTTTTTTTATCCAATCAGTGTACTGCTTTTATTAGAACTGTGGGTATTCCACAAAAAATACCCACTGTAGTTAACCAACTGACATGAGCGTTATATGGGGAGCTATGCGATTCTACATCGTATAAATTAGGATTTGATACAATCAAGGAAATCTTACCAACAATGCTGTGCTCATCGACCACAGACACATTAGCCCAGTCTTCTGGCCCCATAGAAGAGACTGGGCTTACAGGATGGGAAGAAGGAGGCTTCTGAACGCCAATTCCAAAAAACTCTAAAACCATAACCCATGTCTGCAGATTTATTGTTGTGTTTAACGTATTGAAATCAATATCCACAAATCTGCTGATCTGAGAAAGACATAGATTAAAGTCAACACTTTATTTTGTGAAACCCATCTTCCAAACAAGAGGCTCATTAAGCCTTTACTTGTGGTACGCGTGGGACCGGGGACAAATCCCAAATATGGCAGTCACTGGACCGAATCGCTAATCGCGACATCAAGAAAAAAGAAAAAAGAAAAAGAAATGGAACCCAAATGGTGACTCGTGGTACCACGAGTAAAAAGGAGAATCACCTGTCCCAAAATCAGTTTGCGATAAATCGAATCAGCTGCATAAACCCAATGCATCAAAAACATTTTTCATTCAAATTTGAATGTCTAATTAGCTAACCCAAAAACATCACTCATTACCTTCCATTATGCTGCTTTTCCTGTCAAATTCAAAAATTATTGACAGAATTCTTTATGTTGAGCGACCAGAAAAAAATGAAAGGGACGCAAGCGAGCGGAAGTGGTGAGAAAATTTTGATAAATAATTTGTTTAAAAAACCTACTTTCTGAAATTTAAACGCTATAGGAAGAAATCGTTTTTTTGCTTTTCTCAAACTTGAGGTAATTTGCTTAGCACGACACTTGTTTTCGCAAATAATTTATATCTTTTTTCTTCAGAATAAAGCTGCATTACAAACCAGGAATCTTAATTAAAACGCCCACAAATTCGATTCGTTTCCAAATTATCCAAAGACGCGGACACCTGACGGAAGAAAGAATACAACACACTTCAACAACTTTAGACAAACTTTTATCAAAATAGGAAGGAAACATACCTTTTTGTATTTGCTGACAAACTCCCCGCAGTTTTTATCAACCAGTAACACTTTTACATGCACAAGAACTTCAGCTGGCTTCTTTTGTTTCACGCATGTAGTTGGAGAAATCTCTTTAAAGGAGGCACCAGTAATTTCTGAAATTGTGTCAATGGCAGACAAGGATGGGGATTTGTTCCGCTTGAAGAGTGGTCTAAGTGGAGACAATGTTCGAAACGTGTTCGCTTTTGGCGAAGCTGGAAAATAGAGCGGCAGTGAGGATGAAAGATTCGAGGACAGACCACAATCCGAGACAGTTGGGCAAGACGATGAAAGAGTTGGAGATGCAGACAATGACCGACTCTTTAACTGCTCTCGAAGAGGAACCGACGACGCCATCAAATGGCAATAAAACGAGCTTGGTTCTTGTAGATCTTCCACAAGAAGACCACCAAGAGTGATATCAAAATGTGTCAGATTCGGTTGAGAATGATCAAATGATAAAGAGAAGTCCTTTAACATTATGTCTACTATGTCGTGTTCAACATGGTTAAGCTCTCCACACAATTTAACGCTAAAGTGGGGCACCTCCAGAAAGGCCTTTAATGGCGTTGACTCACTCTCCTCGTCTAAAGTTTCATGAGATGTTTCAGAATTACTCGGAGAAGGTAGAAGATTCCAAGTTTTCACTTCAAAGTTATTTTCTTTTGTTGGCTTGCAAGATCCCATTTTTATAGGTACAATTTTCGGTTGCATTGATACTTTCTGTCTTGACACCGTTGGACTGCTAGGAAGAAGTAAAAGAAACAAAAGTTCATCCCGATTCTTCCAAAAATATTAATAAATAGTACCTGAATCAACGTTAACAGGATCAACAATAACATCAGTATCAACATCATTATCAGAACCAACATCAACATAAATATCAACATCAAAACCGACATCAACAACAGTATCAACATCATTATCTGAATCAACATCAACGTCAGTATCAACATCAACGTCAGCATCAACATCAACATCAACGTCATTATCAACATCAACGTCATTATCAACATCAACGTCAGTATCAACATCAACGTCAGTATCAACATCAACATCAACGTCATTATCAACACCAACGTCAGTATCAACATCAACATCAACGTCATTATCAACATCAACGTCAGTATCAACATCAACGTCAACGTCAGTATCAACATCAACGTCATTATCAACATCAACATCAACGTCAGTATCAACATCAACGTCAGTATCAACATCAACGTCAGTATCAACATCAACGTCAGTATCAACATCAACGTCAGCATCAACATCAACATCAACGTCATTATCAACATCAACGTCAGTATCAACATCAACGTCAGTATCAACATCAACGTCAGTATCAACATCAACGTCAGTATTAATATCAACATAAGAATCAACATCCAAGTCAGCGACAACATCAACATCAACGTCAATATTAGTATCGACTACACCATCAGCACTTACATCAGTGTTAGTACAAACTAAGCAGGATCTGCTGCCTTAGCATTAAAAATTCTTCAGTTAAGCAACAAATTGTTTCAGAAGTTTAAATCTGCCCACCTTTCAGCAGTAAAAGAGCTATCCGTTGCAGAAGCACCCTCTAACTTAGAGTGTGTTTTTTTCTCCAATTTAGTTTCTTTTGCTCCTGTCAAACTCTCAATCGTGGCAAATAGATGTGAGTAAGTTTGAGTTGATAACTCTAGCATAAAAGGACTAACAACTTTCCCTGTCAAAATAATTGTGGGTTTCCCATTGTCATCGTCCTCAAGCCTAGGACGTATCTGCGAGCTTCGGTCAACAATCAACTGAAATGCTGTTTCTCGAAGAATCGGATCACCTGATCTTGGTCTGCGTGTGATTTCGTCCATAAGCGATTCAGTCAACGTTTGCCCGAGTGATATCCTTGAAGTTTCCTCAGAGGACAATGTCAAGCAATTCAAGCTCATGTCTTTGATCTCAACAAAGACTCGATCGACATCGAATTCCTGAACTGTTCCAACATTACTATCATCACTTTTCTCCACTGCTTCAGTCAAATGGGTATTCTTGACAGTAACTTGCCCTAAGTGAGCCACAAGCATTTCTGCACTAGAGGATGTCCTTGGTAAACTAACAATTGGAGATTCTACTACAATACAAGCATAAACTCTTCTGCCAGCTGGATCAGTAAGAAAGCCATCTTCATAATCTCCAGCTACAAACAGATCACTGTTATCATCAACAATAAAGCTTTGTCGACGACTACCAGTATTTGTTGTAGGACCTGTTGCAACAAATGATGATGACAAATAATCAAGTCCATCAGCAAGAGCTCGCTTTTTACTGACAAGTCCCATTGCAACACTCGTAGCTGCATCTCGAAGTGTTTCACCAATTTCCCGTGCATAATCCATAAAATCACCGGCACACATCGCCAATTCTGAAAGGAATCGATTGGTGTGTACATATTGTGCGGACGCCATGTGTACCTTGATTTGAATGTTCCTTGCAATCTTACCTTTTTCAATGTCTAGCCCACTGACGGTGTCGACAATAATTCGTTGACTACGCGTTCCTTTCTTTGGGTTGACAAGAGTGAATGCAAAAGCTCTTTCATCGAATGCATCATCATCATCTTCTGGAAAAGACCAAAGCTTTGAGGTTTCTTCATTGGAAAGATATTTATCTGAAGGACGACCGCAAGTATAAACACACTTGTGAAGAAAGCCTTCTGGAGTTAAATCTCCAACACGTAATCCTCCAAGAGCACCATCAATAAAAAGCTCTTCTCCAAATGTAGCCTGTACAGTAAGACTGCTTATGATCACATCAGCAACCTTACGGCACGTTTTTCCCACTCCACTTGCCTTAACTGTTCTAACAAGTAGTACATCAATATGGCGGACTGTTGCCGTTAACTCAAGGGTGTCCATACTGTTCTCCTTTTACCAAGGCATTAAAACATGCAGAAAAAAAAAAGAACTCAGCACATGTAAAGATAATCCTAAAATCAACATTTTGATAGATTTAACTTATCTCGACTACTTTTTAAATCTTATATATGTAGCATAAGAGTAAAATTCATTCATATTGTTTAATTTGCTCGACAAACACGGCAAACCTAGCAAACTCGATTTCCTCAACTCGATGGACGAAATACATCAAACTAGTCAAAGTTTAAAATGAAAAGAGTCATTAACAACTGTTTGTTTCACTGATGGTAAGTAAATCTTTTAGCATATTTTCCTGTTTCAAAAAATATATACTTTATCGAGGTAAAAAGTATGCCGCGCGCTATGAAAGGAAAACTCATCATGTACCGAAACCCATTCTGATACCTTAACGGCACTATACAAAAATACTAAAATTGTTTAAATCGATTTCAACTCTTGATTTAAAATATTCTATTTCCAGATTATACTTCAAAATTATTTGATTTTTAAGTAATTAAAAAGCAATAATGGACACTAACCATTTCCTGTGGATTTTCTATGGTAGTCGTTTCTTCAGAAGTTTGCTGAAGGTTTCCAGAAGCAGAATCCAGACTTATAGCAAATGCTTCGTTGAAGAATGTTATCAGCGACACGAGGGTTTCCTGGTTGGCTGGAGAAAAGGTAAGGGACAAAATATAGAAGAATTCAAAACTGATTTATTCTAAAAAAACTATCACACCAGTAATAATAATAATAATAATAATAATAAATAATAATTACAAAGATATATGTAGTGCATTTACCATGTGAATATGTTCAAATGTGCTTTACAAGCAAGTACAGATTGACAGTTGTGAGACTTAGATCGTTCGCTGCAGCGGCTCACAAATATTCTATTATATATATTAATAATGCCCTCAGCTGAGGAGACAGATCACACAACATCAGGATCACAAACATACTCTTTACGATAGATGTGTGGGGGTTCTTTTAAGTCCCCGATAGATAGTCTAGAGACTGGGCCTACAGTTTAACATCCTTATTCGAAAAGACGAGAAGGTCTAACCATTTGCAGATATTAAAGCAAAGGCAGCACCTTCTCCTCAATTGTTTTAAGACCCTGAGTGTTGGTCCGGCCGGGAATCGAACCCGAGCTTCCCGCACGATAGACTGGCACCTTACCAACTAGGCTAACCAGCTTTGCCACGTGTATTAAAATTTCTTGTTCTTTGTCTCCAACGCATGCACATACTTGTAAATAAACTACTCACATTAGTCTCTAACCCTTAAATAAGCAATGGTGCCAACCTGTAACGTGGAGCGAGTTGAATTGTAATGAAGCGACTTTTAGAGTTCCACCCAAGACAGCTGATGGACTATCAGGTTTTAGTTGTTGATACTCAAATAGAATGAGATCTTCACTTTCTGCTGTTATCCTTGAGTCATCATTAACTGTCAGATTAGGATTACAGGCGGATTCCATTTCTGGAGTTTCAGGTTCCATGCCCAATCCTGGAAAGTTCATTATCCCTGCTACAGCAGAAATGGCACTTGTCACTGCTTCTGTGAAGGTGCTGTCACCTTGCAAAACATAAATGTGTCATTAACATTTCTAGAATTAAAAATAAACGAGTGACTTTTTTATTCTCTTTCCAATGGTTTTCTACCCACACTAGTCTTATTTTATATGTTCCATTCAAGAAAGCTGGTTAATATAACATTATAGTTAAAAAATCCGAATTACATAACAAGAAGGTTTGTTTGATGACAAGTAAAATATGTGGAAACCTTTGTTGGGTGTTTTAGTGTTTCCTGGTTTGGGTCTGTCGTAGGACGAAAGTAACAATTCATATTCAGGTCCATAGCTCTGAAGTGCATCCACAAGCCTCAACCCGTGAACTCCAAGCGATACACTCATGTCATAAGGCCTCTTCACATAGTGGGCTTTTACACCCAAAATCTGAAGCTCGGCAATCAAATATCCTGAAAAAAGAGCAATATTGTAAGCAGTTTATAAGTAAATGATTTGAAAAATTAGCTTTGTTTTTTAGATATTTATATATTTTAGTGTTACTGTTATCGTTATCAAAATAATTTTTGTTTTAATGTTTTTAATGTTCAATCATATGAAGCCGAGATATAATTCATTTTTTTACCAGAATGTAATCAAGAATGATAAATTTATTGCTCTCGTTGATTTGTTACTGATGTTATTCAAGTATAATTTAAAATAATCGGCAAAAAATAAAATGTTTTCTATTATGCCAATAAAGTACTACTACTACTACTACTACTACTACTACTACTACTACTAATAATAATAATAATAATACTTCTGCTACTACTTCTGCTACAACTACTACTTTTACTACAAGTCTGTCATGTAAAAAATATTTTTACATCGTTTAAACTTCCTCCAAATCTTGATTTAATGATACAATATAGACTGGGAATGTAGTTGTAGGAATGGCATCTTCATAATATATGCTGATAAAAGTACATAGTTTGCGAACAGGACTGCACCAAAAACCAATTACATTTTACCTCTTGCATGGACTCCCAAAGACACTTTATCTACACTAAACTGGACAAGTACTAGTCTTGATTCTTCCATTAATTCTCGGGTCTTATCCTGTAGACTGGATGGCACCTGTTTGTGTCCTGGGCTGCTACAGCGAAATAAAATATTAACTCGTTTTTTTTGCTGCCATCTTATGGTGACAGCAATGTGTGGTGCAAAACTGATGGAGAAAAAGAGGAGAGAGGACCTAATGGAGATGTTGGGATTGAAAGAAACAGTGGTTCAGATGGCAAAGGTGAATGGAGTGAGATGGTACGGGCACGTGTTAAGGAGGGATGATGGGCGTGTTTTGAGAAAAGCATTGGAGTTTGATGTGAAGGGCAAGATGAAGTGAGGACGACCAAAGAAGAAGTGGAAGATGCAAATGGAGAAGGAGAGCAAGAGTGTTGGTTTGGAGAAAAAGGATGCCATAAATTGAGCGAAATGGAGAGTGGGAGTTGGAGAGATTGCTGTTTGAGTGGGGTAAATCTGGCCAACCCCATTAATGGGGGATAAACCTGGATCAAAATTGGATGATGATGACAGTAAATATAATTTATTTAATTGTTAGTATAAAATAACTTATAACTTTGAAGGTTACATTTTTGGGTTGTTTCTAGAAATTGAATCCAAATGTAGAGGCAAAAATCAGTTACCTTCTGAAACATGTGCAAGCAAACTTGGAAGAACAGCAGTCTGACTCTGTGTACTTCCTGCATCAGGTAAATTGATCTTGAAAGCATTTCCTTAATAGTGATGGCATGAAATAATAAATCAGAATTATTAAAGAATTATTATATACCTAGGCAAAACAAGCATTGTGATTGGTTGATTTGTGGTCATGTGCCCCTGATAAATTCAAATATATCCCGACCAGAATACAATTACTCAGTTGTTTCACTGATTCACAAGCTGCAAAAATGTTTGAAAAGACCACCAAGTCTTTCATTTGAGTTTTTGCTTGAAGCATAAAAATATTTGTACATGATTATTTTGTTGCCAAGTTCCTGGTGAAAAAATTTTTTCATCCTACTCCATGTTGAATTATGGCAGTTTGGTTGTTTGCACCAATTAATATTTGTTTGACCTTGTGCATCTGATTCTGTAAATTTGGATGATTTATCTGCCATGATCAGGGTTTCAGTTAATTTTTTGGGGGTACGGCTAAAAAATTTAAGAGGCGGCTAAAAAAGTTGTTATTATAATAGAAAGCCCCGGCTAATTTTTAGTCGGTACACATATGACCTCCTCGACTTCCCCCTGACTTTTAAATGAGAACTTTCAAGTGCATGATCGTCAAATGAAACCAGAAAGCTTTAATTAATCGTGTAACACGGCGATACGTAT
>JANCMA020045459.1:0-16279 GCA_024336925.2 Zoanthus solanderi | reverse complement strand
CAAGGAAAAGTCGACATCGGAAAGATCTTTTAGAAAATTAGCTTGTGAAAAGTTAGCAAAATCTCTAGTTTTTTTTTTTTTTTTTTTTGAGATTGAAATGTCTTTTTATTTAGAAATGAAATTATACAAAATTGTGAAAAATGATCGCTTATATCTGATATTATATTTCCACTAAGAATATGCTGCTCGCGATTGTTGGTGAAAATGTTATCAATTAAAATTGCAGATAGTTTCTGTGCACCCGAGTTGGTTTGTCAGTGGTGGGCAAAAAGTGGTAACTTTGTAATGAGAGTAAAAAAGAATTACTAAATTAAAGTTACAAGACTCTGACTTGAGAAGATCGATATTGAAGTCCCCAATTATGTACACATTTTTTTGATTAGAGTAACGCTCAAGAGATTCATTGAAATATTTCAAAAAAGAATCAGGAGAGTTATGTTGTCTGTAGATAATGCCACATACTGTATTTTTCTTTTACTCAGAAAGACCTTTGGCTTTGCGCTTATAATTGTTATTGTTCTTGGGCTTAAAAAGAGTTGTCCGATTTATAGCAGGAACTTCACTAAACTGACTATTTATTGAGGAAACATTGTAACCTTGTTAAACTAAGTAAAGCTGAAACTAAGTGCATTTCTTTTGTCAAGAAAAAGGGAGGAGGGTCGATTGCGTTTGAGTGTAAGCTCAACATTTTACAGGATGGCTTTATTGAAGTTGGAAAGCCTGGCACTAGATAGCGCTAATCTGCGGCCGGTATATCCTTCAGGGCTGGGTTGTTCAAAAGTAGGTTAAACTTAACCCTGGGTCAATCAAATATTACAGCAGCGATTGCTTCTCTAAGGAAAAGATTACGGTGCTTAGAAAATCGTGTTAAGATTTTAGAAGGAAAAAAAAATGTCAATCCCAAATTTACAGATCAAATCTGCCTCTGTAAGGCTGGAAACAAGACCGTTGGTCAAATATTTAACCCTTGGTTAGTGTTAATCGGCTTTTGAACAACTGGGCCAGGAAGTATTCCCTCTAATTTTCCCGTCATTATTTGGCGAACGACTACCAAAACGGCGTCAAAGCTGTGTGCATACATTGCAAAATGGCGCCAAAGCTGTGTGCGTACGTTACGGAATGACGCCTAAGCTGTGTGCGTACATCACGAAATGGCGCCAAAGTTGTCGTTTAACGTCGCGAGTTTCTTGCACAAAAAAGAAATGTACGGTTATGGCAGCTGAGAAGAAAATGAAGAGTTAACAAAGTTTCCGCTTCAATTTAACTTTAGAAAACCATGGCCAGTATACGTTGTGTGCAGCAACTAGTTTCTTTACTACGAATACATTCGCGATTCTTTTGAAGTATCTGGCAGTTACTGCAACGGCACCTACAAGCAAAATTAATTTAACAACATTTTAAAAAATCTATCAGTGTAGAATAATTTCGATTAAAAATTCAATGCGCTTTCGGGTGATAAACTATAAATTGATATTAACATTGTGAACACCATGCAACTTGTAAGACAATAAAAAAGGTTAAAATTCTCGCTGAACATTAAGTCTAAAGCTGTAGGCCGGTATAATTTTCCAAAAACCGAAACATTGACACAAACGTGACCATTTCTTATTGTTTTGCTTAAAGAATTAGGTTTTAAGAAATCATTTTTAAGACAAATAATTAAAGTGCGATGTCTGCGGGATGTTTATATATATTTGAATTAACTCAAAACGTTTCAAAATATTGAACTTTTCACAAGTAATAAACAATTTTTACATATAAAACCCTACCATTCAAGATTTATTTTACGATTATCTTTATTTTGCTGCCGAGGTCCTGCAGCTGACTCATTTTCAGAGTTCAACCTGGCTGAACAATTAACACTCGCTTCGGAAAACAAAATACGGTCACAATTCTCTTCTTCAAAGCCTTCCATATAACTTGGTGAGCTTTTATTACTAATCTCCGTCTGAAAATCGTTTTTGGAGTCCGTAGTAAAAACAACAGAAGCAGTAACAACGAGCACGATGCGCGAAACCTTTTTTGACTCCAAAAATGAAGGAGCACGCTGTTGCACAACTCATCTTATGACGTCATGCCCGCGCGGGGAAATGGTGACAAGTTTTTGGGGGATCACGCCAAACTCTATATTCAAGGGGCATTTTCGATAAAAAAAATATATCTCAGATTAGATTTTAGATGTTATAACCGAATTCTACACCCAATTTTCAGTTAGAAAAACGAAAAAAAAATTATCTACCTGATCGTGATACTTGCACTTTAAGCCTTAACGATGAGTCAACCTAAACCTAACACTTTAGATAAGTACTTTTCCTGGGCGAACACAAACAAGGAGCCAGAAAGTACCAGAAATACTGAAACGAGTTGTGATGAGCCGCCCGATAAAGACTCTGACTTTAATCAGGCGAATTAACGGGTGAGGAAATTCCATTCCGAGTGGTTGGGCAAATACACGTGGCTGCGTAAAACTGAATCTGAAGGGATGAAATGTGATATTTGTTTCCAGAGCAGGTACCGAGAATCCCTTTGGTTGTTCAAATTACCAGAATTCAACTTTAGTTCGTCACCTGGAATCGAAAGGTCATGTCAATGCTATTAAAACGTTAAAATTACGTAGTGATATCGCGGTAACAAAGGCTCGTTCACAGGAAAAATCAACCGAGCTCATTAATGAAAAAAATGAACAAATTGTAAAACATATAATACGGGTTTTATTTTAATTTGACGTAAAATGATGTTTTTGTTAATTTTGTGATTTTTGGACTTAGTAATTTCTAAAGGACAATGTGATCCAAAGTGACTGTCCATTCCTCTTTAAATTTTTCTGATCACATCTTTTAAGCTGGAGTTTTCTGTAAATGGATGCAATCCGGCCATACCGCCATCGGCGGTTTCTTGTATTAACATAATACAATTGAATTAAACTTTTGGACCCTCAAAATAAGTGCCTGGACCCCTGAAAAAAAATGTTGGGGGTCCATGGGACCCTTAAAAATGGAATGCCAGGTAAACCCCTGTATTATTGTCAACAATCTGCTTCATTACCATACAAATTTGGTTAACAAATAAACAAATTGTAAATAAATATTTCTATTTAAATATTGGCTTAATTGTCAACAAAAATAGTGACAAAACATTTGGGTCTTTACATGGAATGTCATTAAGAAAATATTGAATTTATAAAAATCTAAAAATGATGGGTGGCAAAACAGTCGATAAACTGCAAACATTCTCTTTAAAATTTCAATTACATCACTGGAACAGTATTTAGCACACTGAGCTTATATTATTTAAGAAAAAAAAAACATGTTCTCTGTGCCTTCATAACCTGGTGAAAACCAAGGCAATAAAAGCTTGGGAGAATTCGAGAGCAGATCAGTGAAAACCTGAGATGCAGTCGAGGGTTTTCAATTGCTTGAGAATTCTCACAAAGTTTGTCCAGGTTTTCACCAGGCTACGAAGGCACAGATAACACCTTTTATTTCTTTTATAAAATTATTTCTATTTTTGACTATCACCTCAGATCACTTTCAGCTCATTCAAGCAATTTTTTATAGAATAATATCCCATGTTTTAATACCTATTTCTTCAAGCCACGGTGACACCCAACAGAAATGGGCAGGTCATTTGTGGCCACAATTGAAGGGTCTAGTGCAAAAACAGCGTAAGTGATGTTTGATGAAGTTCTCAACTCTCATTAGATTATCCCTCTTATCTTTTCATAACTTTTGGGAGAATTTAGCATTTCATACAAAGTCACATTGTTTTTGTACAAAAAAAATGACATAAAAGAATTTCGATCAAGTTCTTATCTCTCCCTACATTATCCTCACTATCTCTTCATAACCCTTGGGAGAATTAAGCATTTCATAAAAAGTCACTTAAGTTGTTTTTGCACTAGACCCTTCAATTGCTGAACTTTTTAATAACATTGTCCTACTATAAATAGTGCAAAAAAATTTGAGTTTGTGGCAACAAGTGATAAATACTGTAGAGAAATAAATAAATAAAACCACCTCCTTGATGAGTCATGACACCTTACCGTGGTACAGGGGGTAAGGTGTTTCTTCGTGAAGCCTCTTTTTTTATTATTCATAAAATGTAATTATAAGAGAAAATAAAAATCTGTAATTTGTGACTCAGAGCAAGTCTGCAACCTGTGAACTAGAAAAATCATGAATGGCCTTTTGTTTCTGACTTGTTTGATCAGTTTTACTATGATCTGTCGCTCCTATGTTTCAGCTTTAGAGGTTTGTCAGCTTTAATGGGAGATAGAAAGAAAACAGTTTCGAGCTGATAGTGTACTAGTCAGAGTTCTGGTGATTAACAAGGCAATAGGTAGGTGAAGTCTAATTAGCTAATTAAGTCTATGTACAACAGATTATGTGTTTGAAAAGTATCTTATTTATCGTGAATTGCAAAAACTAAAATCCGTAAATCGTTCAGCAGCAAAAACAGTTTCTACTAAAACTGTGGATTAATGCCACAAACCTTCTCCTTCATCTCTTGATACCTGTTCTCTGGATTTCTGCAACACATTAAGAAAAATTGAATGAGAAATCTTCAGCATGCATTCAACTAAGCAGCGCTAGCTATCATCTATTGAGCACAGTTTATGTACAGTATTTTCTTGTTCAATGATAGATTATAAAATTATGCTGCAATGAACAGGGCTTCCACAATCTTTTCTTTTTTTTCCCCATTGTTAAGCAGTAACACTTTGAAAAAAACAGTCCAGAACAGGCCCAGCAGAGCTGGTCTGGTTGGTCCAACTATGGCCGGAGCAACTTTTGAGCCAAGTTATAAAATTTTATTTTTTTATTTTTTTATTTTTTCTAAAAAGAACATTTACGGTATTACGAATTTCACAACAAAATAAAATAATGAAAAGTGAGCTTGTTAGTATTGGCATAGTTGTGGGCACGGTTTCAACAGTTGTATATGTTGTAGTTCAGGTTCAATATGATTTTAAACTGGTTCAATTTATTTTGATCCAGTGCAATATTTCTTGCACTGGTACAAGTTGTCTTGAACTGGTTCAAACCAGTACGTTTTTTTTCAAGCCAGTTTAGTTTTCTCATATCCTTCTCAGACCAACAACTAGTGATACCTACAAAAGAAAAATTGGACAGGTATGCTAGCAATGGTCACTTGTGTGGTCAAGTGGAGATGAAGTAGGACCACAGATACAAACAAATCCATAAGTCAGTAGTTCAAATCTTGGTGTGTTCCAGATTAAAAAAAAAGAAAAAAAGGTGTTTATTAAGTATAAGATGGCAAGAACAAAAAGAAAATAAAAGGAGAAAAAAAAATAGTAGAAAAAATAGGAGAGGTAAGTAGAAAGTAATGATGGGTGGGTGAGTCGGGTAGTGGTGGGTGGGTGAGTGAGAAGTGAGAAGGTGAAGATTATCTATAAAAATATTCTGTTCTTTTAATACTCCTCTAAAAAAACAAGCCACTGTTTTATTTATGATTCCCCAAAATAAAATCCCTTTTAAAATGTCAGATTGCACCAGTTTAAGACAACTTGGTGCCAGTGCAAGAGAAATTATACTGGTTTAAAAAAGATCGAACCAGTTCAAAATCATATTAAACCTGAACTACAACATTATACATAAGTAAGTGTTTTTGTACAATTACTCTTGTGTCAAATGACTGAGGTGTACAAAGTGCTAATAGTTGTCAATGCAGTTTTAGTGGTATAAAAATTGGAGTAGCTTTTATTTCTGTTGGAATCATTGTATTTTGTAGAACAATTAAGTAAGCTGAGATATCCTCTTGAAATCATTACACTGGGTTGGTAGTGTTAACTGACATACAAGCGATAATTGAAACATGAACTGACTTTGACGAACGTCACGACCCAACCTCTTGATTAGCATAATTAAAGATTACTGTGTTACATTAACCATACAGTAAGGGGCTCAAAATTCCATTCCAAAGATCCATTATTATAACTAATAAATTTGTTTAATTTGCTGTTGAGAACATGCATGTTTCACAACAATTTTTGTTTCATTTGATGTTCATTTCTCTCTGAAAACGCGCTATTTCGTATCTAAGAGAAGCTAAATTTCAAAATTTGCTCATGCCTGTGGCATGCAACAAATTTTCTCTATGGCCAGACCAACTCTGGGGAACTTCTGCCAGGCCTGAAGAATATTAAATTTGAATGTCACATTCAAGAAAATTATTTCAAATTATATATTCAAGTAAATTAAAGAAATTCTGTGAAATGCTGCTTTTAATGATAGTAGATTAACCTGAATGGTATCTCCACCGCTTTGATCAGCTTGGTTAGTAGCAGATGGGGAGAGAAGGGAACATGAGAAAACCACTTGTTCAAGGTTTGGATCATCAGACCTGCCCTCGACTGGGCTTAGAGATGAGCGATTTAAGGACTCCAGCTCAATAACTTCCCCCATTCCATCACCATGGTGACTGCTAACCTCAACTTTTGAAGACAGTAAATCTCTGTCAGTGCTCAGTTCAGCTCCATTGCCAGACTTATCTTTTTGTTTCTCAGATGCTAAATGCATTTCACCAGTGTCAAACATTACATGAAGACGATAGTTGAGGCATTTAATCACAGTAAACATGATTCCAATAACAAGTGAATATATGGCCCACGTTAAGATAGATGAAGGCAGAGCCTGAAAGAAACAAATAAAATTTATAATTTAAACTTGTTTATAAGTAATTAATAAGCAACCTTCATTCACTGTAAAAAATCCAAGCATGCATATGGTCAGAATTGATCACAAGATTTCAGTTTATCTGTCATTAACTGGCACAACCGTGCAGTTATAAATTTTAATCTTTCTTTCTTGGTTTGTCCCATGACTTGAAAATGGCTGACTCTTCAATAAAATTAATTCAAACAACTAAATAATTATATGAATCAAAATTATTTTTATTGAGATTTTACTCCATCAAAAGTTGTCATTTATCAGTGACAGTATACACACTCATGAATCAGAAGGGGAGGCAGTTAGGAAATTTGGTGTATGGAAAATAGAGATGGAAACTAGGGGATTAAAGGTAAACATAAGACCAAGTTGATGGTGATGGGTAGAGAACCTGCTGTTAGAATACAATGGGGAAGGGGTTTGCATCGATAAAGTTGGAGCAAACTCAATAATGGTGTCAATGTTGTGAAAGGTGATGCAACCAGAGATGTTCAGAACTCAGAACATCACAGAAGTATAGCAGAGGATAGAAAAAAGTGGAGGCAACTCATATCACATCCAACCCCAGGAGTGGGAAACTAGGGTTTCGTCAATGATGATGTTGATGATGATGATGGTGTTGGTGATTATGTTGATGATGATGATGATGATGATGTTTATGATGATGATGATGATGGTGATGATGATGATGATGTTTATGATGATGATGATGTTTATGATGATGATGTTGATGATGATGATGTTGTTGATGATGATGATGATGTTTATGATGATGATGTTTATGATGATGATGATGATGATGATGATGATGATGATGATGATGCTATTGATGATTGTGACATACTCAAGTTATTTAATTTTGCGGGCTTTCTGGCACATGTCCAGAAATTTTCTCACCTTTTAAACAAGTTTTAAGTTTGGATTTCTTGTTTCTTGACTAGGTTTTCTGTTTGATTTTTTATTTTAAATGAAATTCAACAGTTTGCCAGATTTACTGAAACTCATTAAAAAATCATTGAAATTGGTTTGTGTTATGGTGGCAAACACTTGGAAGTGAAAAATATTAAAATGCTGATTCCAGACTCATATATCATAGTCAGTGGACTTGTTGATTTGGTTATCCAAAATCTGTTTTTGACAAGTTTATTATCACTGGAATAAAACCGACAGTTACCACTGAATTCTGGGTCTTGAGTGTTTCTTTACTGACTGGCACTTCACATAAAATTATTTATCCATATGTTAGAAGCAAGAAATTTGAATCGTTCATTAAAGGGACCGATATGAAGAAAAGAAAAAGAATTCATTTTTCAGGCCAAACAAATAAGTGCCTTTCTTGTGCTAGTTTTTAATTGGCTTCTTGGAATCAGCCAAGGTTTGGAAAGAATGCTTAGTTGTTTTTGTTGGGTTTATCAAACCTTTCTCGAGAACAGTCCATCAAGGAACCATTATTATCTGCAATTATCATTCGAAATTTTGACTTAGTTTTTTTCTTACTGAATTTCTTTTTTAGCTGGGGAAGAAGATTATTATAAAACTACCCAGTAACATAGCTTTAAATTATATTTTTTCTACAACTTTCTGTAAGCTTTTGCCAAACCATAGGGAAAATCCTTTTGAACCTGCCTACTGTTGGTGAGATAGCTATAGACTTTAGTTTCCAAATCTTCTAAGCACATGTAGTCAGGGCTAGAGCTTAAGTTTTTCAGTAACAAGACAACAGGTCTATCTTGGAAACATTTTGGTGGACCTGCTGACATTTTGGTGGACCACTCTAGAGATATCAGAGAAAGGACTTGGAAAGCCATATAAATTAGTATCACAACACACAACAATGCTTTATTGTCACTCAACCTGGTAGACATGCCAGTCTACTAACACTGAATTTTCCATAAAATTACTGGACCAGACCTATATTTTGGTGGACAATGTCTATCGGTCCACCACTAATGTCGAGCCCTGGTAGCTGTAAGCACTTATAATTTACAGTTTATAGGCTAGCATCTGCTAAAGGAGATATTTGTGATATACATTATTTGAATCCTCTTTTGATTCTGTTATTGTCATGGGACATAGGTTTACTATCAGATGAATTGTTTTGCTGAAGCAAACAGCTCCCTATCATGGGGGTTAAAATAGCGAGCTCAATCACATTTTGTCTTAATAATTCACCCGATTTGCAGTTTTTTTGCCTATACAAAGGACTGGGGAGAACAAAAATTGGCATTAGTAAAATGGTGTATTATCCACAATGAAAAAGTTCTTAAGTGTTAACAGTTTCTTGCAGTGACGTTTAATGAGCTTCGCATAAGTCATTGTTTAATTTAAAAAAACATACTTCGCTACATAACAATAAAAATTTGTTTGAGCTTGCTTGGTTCTTAGAGGACCTGAAAACAATCATAGGTTCAGAGGAACATTTCTTAATTTAAAATGACCCATCCAAAGTTTATTATGATATATTTAAGGGAAATTGGTCCGTTATCATGATCGTCACTTACGGTATTAAATCTAATCAGGTTTTGAACGATGGCAGCAAAATCTTTTTACAAATCATGGAAAATGAAGAAAAATTGCGTGATATAATACCTTTTTATTTTGTAAACACATAGACGAGCTAGGGAAAGGGGATAAATAATTACTCCAAATGTTATCGTTCTTGAAGCAATAATTTAGTTAAAGTACAATTTATATCAACTTGCCATTTATGTAACTCCATAAGTCTTGCATTTCCTACTATACCGCGCGAATGAGTGCATTTTATAAATTTTGTATACTTAATTATTGATCTACTAAAGGAGTACAGCCTACAGTCTACACTACACTAAACTACGAGGCATTCAATTCTTCTACAATACATGTCATTCGTTTAATAACTTGTCATTAAGAGACCAATAATATAAACATAAAATACAAAACCTAACTCACCAGATGCAGTGCAAATGGAAAGCAAAGAAGAAACATCCACAAGTAGAAATGAAATGTATTGGTAAATAAGTTTTGATGCGGGTCGAAAAACCATCCTCCGGTAAGAGAGGCCCAAAGACCTTGCCTCAAGATCTCCAACGTTTGGGAGCCCATTTTATCCAGATCACGACAATATCAAACGAAATAAAAATAAATATTGGCCCCAGCCATAGCGCTGTCGATCAAATGTCAGAGAATTATCTTAACAGCAGAGTCAAGGCAAACCCAAATATTCAGAAAAAAATTCTTCCGCAAGTTATGGTCGCCATGTTAGTTAGGTAAGCCTCGTTCCTGTGAAGATGGATGTCGCCGCCGAGGGGACACTGGGTACAAGGTTGCAAATACTGTACTGTGTATAGTAAAGATGGCGGGTTAGTGTCCTATAATTACTGTAATGTTTCTAAAGATAAAGTGCGGTTGTTCGGTGAGATGGCAGTTGCTTTCATCAAAGAAGGAGATCAAGTAATTCTTAAAAAAGATAACTCGCTAAAAGCTGTTGAAGTGCACAAGTCAAGGTAAAACTGTCGGTTGACAATTTCTTAAGTTAAATTTTTTTTTTAATTATATAAAAAAAAATTATATAAATACTGTATAAAATAAATTTGGGATAATTTCCGTACTGGGGCGTACTGGGTCCTGTTAGGTTAGGGTTAGGATTAGCTATATAGAAAATAGGTGAAATTTTTATGCATAAACTGTCTGCATATTAAGTACGCCCCAATACGGAAATTTTACCATAAATTTAAATATAATTGTTGTAGTTGTTTGTGTTGATGCAGTACTTAGTAGTAGGTGTAGTAGTGAAGTAATAGTAGTATTAGTAACAAGCTTTATTGGCATTATAATGTTGATATAAAATATTTTAATTCGGGCATACAATTGTATAATAAAAGTAAAAGTTAAAACGAGAAGCGATTCCATTCTTTGATGTTGACTTTTAATTTTAATTTTAATATTTCGGCTGTCATCCGACGGCCATCTTCAGATTTTGTTGAAATCAAAGATCGTAAGTTTGAGAGTTCAAGGCAAACGTCCTAAGGCCGAGGGAATGGTGGAGGGGGGAGGGTATGGGTTATGTATGTTTTAATACAGTCACAAAATCGTTTGTTCTCCCTAATTAATAACGATCAGTCCATTGGGTATCGCATAAAACAATAAGAAATTATAATATTTGTTTTGATATGAAAAAGGGACAGACATTGGTAGCCAGACAAGTTCAAAAACTTCCCAAAGGGGGGGGTTGCAACCCCCTTAACCCTCCCCCTGAATCTGCCTATGATTTTTGAATATTTTTTTTTAATTTGTTTTTATTGAAAAAAAATTTTTTAATCAATTGCAGGAAAGTCAGTTTTGATCGTCTCCATTTTTTTCTGGACAATGCAGTTGGTGAACACCTTGGTTCAGTTTTTGAAGTAAAAGGAACCAAACTACATAAAATAAGTGATGAGGATGATTTAGATGACTTGCTCAATATTGAAACAAGCACAGGTTAGTTGCATGGATACAGACAAGCCTTGACTGTCCACACTTGAGGGAACAGTTGTAGTGTTATGCAAAATTATATATTTAAAACTCGCTTGACATGTAAACAATACTGGCCATAACATGGACTCTCATAATGGCTCCATTGTCGCACAAGAACCAAATTTTCATAAATGATTATTTTTAGAAGTGTGGCATTCTATTAAAGACAAGAACACTCATAGAACAATAGGCATTGTTTTTTCATTGTTCGTACTTTTAGCAAGTTTATAAATGCATTTTAATATATTTTATCCACATTTGTAACTGAGGAAAAGCAAAGCTTTTACGCTTGAAACTTCTTTATATTTATATTTTAAATCAGTGTCAAACAATCTTTACTCATTTTACCGTTATGCCTGATTGCAATTTCTCAATTTTTGCAAATATTATATTTGCATTACACAAATCATTAATCACTGGGTAACCAGTCGTGAGAATATATTTTGGTTACCCAGTGATTAATAACTTTATGTTTTGAAACTTTTTATTTAATTTTTAATTGATAAAATAAATGAGGTAAAATAATTATGTTAACTTTATATAATTATTGTTTAAAAATAATTTATGCTTCCGTTTCTAAATTATTTGTTTGTATCAAGAAATAAATATTAGTTTATCATCATGTTATTATTTTGGTCATGCAAAAATACAGTACTGTAGTTTCAGTACAAATATAGGTTCTGATAGTTTCTGGGTTAGAAACCTATTTTTAAGCAACTGTGTTATCTTAATATTAGATAAAAGTTAAAATTCTATGGTCTAAAGTAAACAGTTGGTAATTCAAGGTCTGGATAAATGAAAATCTGAATTTTAACGGCTTCCAATAGAAGCCTTTGCATTAAGTGTTTTCAACCAGGAAGGAAATGAAAATCTACAGGCAGTATTCCATTGCAAGCTCTTCAAAATTACCTGTACCATTCAAAAATTTTAAACCAAAATCCTACAAATTAAAGAAAGAAAGAGGCCTTAAAATAATGCTAATAATTTTTATTTAGTTAATACATAAAAATACTGTATAATGAAATTACCAGTATTTTATTGTCGAACTGCCTTATATTTGGCTGCCAACATTAATTTGTCGCACTGGCAATGTAAACAAGAAACCAACTTTCTGTAATCCCTGTAACCTTTTAGAAATTGATAAAGAATATTTAAATTAAAATAACTTTTCTGTGCAAGATCTAAGGAATGAAACAACATAGGCAAGGGGCAAAATGACTTGAGACGACCCACGCCATAATATAAAAAATATTTTATTTGTAAAATTTATATTTATTTAATATTTTTTTATAACAGATGGTGAAACTCAAAGCCAACTGATTTTAGATGAAGGAAGCTCACAGAAATTATCAAGAGAAGATATTATGACAATGAAAGCTGAAGGTGTGAAAGGAAAAGTAAGGGAATCCTAAAGACAACATGAAAACTTTTTGTTAACTAAAATCTTTAAGGGCAAATTTTTTAATTAAAATGTTTACTTATTGCAGGATATTGTAGATCAGCTGGTAGAAAACAGCAGCACCTTTAAGGATCGGACAGAGTTTTCACAGGCAAAGTATAAAAACAAGAAAAGAAAAAAGTATGTACTTGTTAAGACAATAAACAATAAATTAACCTATTGATAACATTACTAATTCTAACTAACATTTGGATTGTAACATCTGCATTTTCTGTTCCATTTTGAATAACTTAATATCTCATTATATATTTTTGTCATTGTCACATGCTGAATGCACAAATAGCAGTCTCACACCTCGTTCAGAGTAGTTTTACTTTGAATAAGAACAGATTAGGTTTAAAGGTGGTTGTAAGACTTTCTGTTGGAAGAAATGTTTTTTTGAAATCAAAAAAATTCTTCTGCACATAATTATATGTAACAGAAATAAAGTTTGCATACAGTATTTCAGCACATTTTAAGCTCTCAAAAGTCGAACGCACTTCACTAATCTATGATTACTTCCAGTAATAAAATTAATCTGTTTTGGCTGATTGAGCTAATCCGACTGGGCTGGTTAGAAAAATTCTAACTTTGCACCCAGTTTAGTGTGTTGCTAATTAAATGATTTTAAAGAAATGTGTGCAGGTTACAGGTATTTCATAATCAAATTGTCCATTTTATTGTTTGTTGATAGGCACACTACAAAGATCTCAATATTAAAACCAACAACTCGCTTGATAGCTGAGATGTATTACCATTCTAAAGGCTCAACAAAGATTTGGTAGGTGTACAACAATAACAAAAAAATAGGGCCTCAATCGGTCCATGTGTTTTGCTGTCATTTTATGACAAGGATGCTTGTACAGTCTGCTGTAACCGGGTATCAATCTTTTGTATTTCAGCTTGCAAAGATTGAATATCAGTCGATTATTTCTTTTATTGGGCCCTCTTCTATGTCATGTACTTTCTACTGCTAGATCTTGCTTGCAATCAAGTTAGCTGAGCTTTGTCTGTTGACTGGCTCCCTCAGGTTGTACGATCTGTTGATTGGCTCCCTCAGGTTGTAAAATCTGTTTATTGGCTCTCTTAGGTCGTACGATCTGTTGATTGGCTCCCTCAGGTCGTACAGTACGATCTGTTGATTGGCTCCCTCAGGTCGTAAGATCTGTTAATTGGCTCCCTCAGGTCGTATGATCTGTTGATTGGCTCCCTCAGGTCGTATGATCTGTTAATTTGCTCCCTCAGGTCGTATGATCTGTTGATTGGCTCCCTCAGGTTGTAAGATCTGTTGATTGGCTCCCTCAGGTCGTATGATCTGTTGACTGGCTCCCTCAGGTTGTACGATCTGTTGATTGGCTCCCTCAGGTTGTACAATCTGTTGATTGGCTCCCTCAGGTCGTACAATCTGTTGATTGGCTCCCTCAGGTCGTACGATCTGTTGATTGGCTCCCTCAGGTCGTAAGATCTGTTGATTGGCTCCCTCAGGTCGTATGATCTGTTAATTGGCTTTCTCAGGTCGTATGATCTGTTGATTGGCTCCCTCAGGTTGTATGATCTGTTGATTGGCTCCCTCAGGTCGTACGATTTGTTGATTGGCTCCCTCAGGACGTGCTCCCTTTAGGACGTACGATCTGTTGATTGGCTCCCTCAGGACGTGCGATCCGTTGATTGGTTCCAATTTTTCTAAATTTTGTTTACTCAAGATTTTACAGCTCTCTGACATAGTCTTTCTGCTGCCATATTTATTTATTAATTTAATTATTTTTCGGCAAAATTAAACACTTAAATTCAGATTCAATTCATTTAAAAGTGTCCTTTAACTCCTTCTGTTCCCTTTTTGTTTAAAATGGCATTCTAGAATTTTAATTTAAATGGCATTCTAGAATTTTAATTAATATTTTGTAAATTATTTATTGCTGTTTGTACCTTGGGAATGGTGTTAGAATGACATCGAAATATCGGTTCCTATTACCAATAATTTTATAGTAAAAACTATGTAATTGCATATCAAAATCTTTTTTGGTGAGCATTCGTAACAAAGTGCTGTGCGGAACCGATCAGGAACTTTTTCATCTCTCTTTTTTTAAACACCCAACTTTCAGAATTACTAAATAATGTTTTTACAAACTCCTCTTTATTCAGTGGGAGCATCATAGGCATTTTAAAGTCCCACCAGGAAAATAACTTAATATTTTTTCTAGCACCCCCTTGGACAATCCATTTTTTTTTTCAGACAGCTCCATTAATTTTTCTCATTAATCCCTCAAATACAGTATTATTAAATTTGTAAATTCTCCCTTGATTAGAATGCTATATTTTATATATTCCATACACTGTTAATTCATTTCACAGTTAGTACCAACATTGGTTGTAAACATGTTTCTTAAATTCAAGTGTGGGAGATACTGTACCCCCGGAACCCCACTCATGTATTTTAATGATGGTGGAGGGGGAGGGGGGGAGGGGGGGAGAAGAAGGTTGGTCAAAACGAGGCTCATGTTTTGTACCCCAAAATACTATCCCTCAATGTTTTTTGCATTGGCAAATTTTATTACTTATCTTCTGGAAAGCAACCCAAAAAATTTTCGGCATCTTTCATATATAGACCCTAAAAAATCCCTTTTGAACAAAATTTTAGGCTCAAAAAATGCTTCGGACTCTTCTGTCATTAAAATATGTTTACTTAGTGGAGCCCCTGGGGGAGGTACAGTGTATTCATGTACAGTACAGGTGACAAAATTTTGTGGCTCATCCTTAACTACCCTCCATTGAACAAAAAAAAACTCAGCATTTTTGAGAGAATGTTACATAAAAATTAAAACTAAAATAAAATAGTGTATGCTCTGTTGCCTAGCATTAAATTATAATATTTATGACTGTGTAGTCCAAAACATTGTCCCTTTCTTTATCATTAGCAAACTCAGGCTTGATTCATTGGCACAAATTTTAACAATGGCAAATGTCAGAGCTCACTCGCGTCTTCTTGTTGCGGAGAGTTGTCATGGCCTGGTTCTTGGAGCTGTAATGGACAGAATGGGTGGTACGTTCATGGAATTTTTAACTTTTCTTCATAGCTTCAAGTATATATACATGAATTTTTATCTACTGTATTTGTTGAATACAATATAAAAGAAAACATCAGATTGCTTATGATACAGAAACTTTTTTATTTACTGTCTTGAAATCAATGTAGAGATTTATTTCTCTTATAACAAATTTACTGTAACTTTTGCATCAAATTTTTAAGAGTCGTATCTTTTTACAAGAATAATAAATTATTATAAAACAGAATGAAATAGAGTAGAGGTGTCAGAGAAAAATGGAAAAGGTAAAGTGAATAGGAAAGTTTAGGGTAATAATCCTTGGGTAGTGAAAGAAAAAAGAAGGATGATGTTAGGTAAGGGGGGAGAGAAGGATGATGTTGAGTAGGGAAGGAGAGAAGGATGATGTTAGGTAAGGAGGGAGAGAAGGATGATGTTAGGTAAGGAGGGAGAGAAGGATGATGTTGAGTAGGGAAGGAGAGAAGGATGATGTTAGGTAAGGAGGGAGAGAAGGATGATATTGAGTAGGGAAGGAGAGAAGGGTGATGTTAGGTAAGGAGGGAGAGAAGGATGATGTTGAGTAGGGAAGGAGAGAAGGATGATGTTAGGTAAGGAGGGAG
>JANCMA020045361.1:0-16284 GCA_024336925.2 Zoanthus solanderi | reverse complement strand
GGAAAATCAAAAGTTCGCGCTTTTAAAAAGTTCATGAATGGAAATTTGAAAGCAAGCGCGCAATCGCAAAAATCGATTGCAAAAAGTAGCGCGCGCGACAAAAAGCACTGAATGGAAATCGGCCTTTATGATTAAAACATAAACTTTTTTCCAAATGTTTTGATATTAAATTGTATTACAAAGTAAGAAAAAGGCATTATAGGCAATTTTAAGTTTAAGAAAAAAAAGACAAAAAAAGAAAAAAAAAAGGTCAGTACTATATAGCTAGGTCTATGCACACGAAAGTCAAAAGTTCTACCGTGGAGCCACGCTCGCAGGACACCGTCACTTTCTTCTACCGTCCACAACTTCCGTACACAAATTCCTGTCTACAACCACTTCTGTCGACATTTCACCTCCACGATACGCATTCATTGCATGCGCGCTCATGAATGAGCTAAAAAGATAGGATAAAAAAACCTTGTGACCTGCGAGTCAGTGCTATAAATCATAAACTGTTCTTGCTCGCCATAGCGAGTGAAACAATGTCCGATGCGATTGTAAACAAATACAGGGATTAATAAAAGATGCTCTAACAGCGAATACATGTGGCTACTGCATGACTAAATTATTGTAAACAACGGCAAGTTTTACTTTCGAGAGCTTGATTCTCGATATGACCACTTTTTTTGCTCGATATAAATAACATCTTCCTCCAAACAAGTAATTTTTTTTCTACTACTACTGTTCACTTCTTAGAAGTTTTACGGACCGCAAAGATATTAATACAACAAAAATTTTAGATATTTTTCTTGATAAATTTACAGTTTGGAGCGACAAGCGAGATCTTGACTTTGATTAAAATTCGCCTTCGCGATCGAGTTCGACACGAAACGCAACGTTTCTTCCTAACACATATATAATATAAAATATTTTTATGTTGTTATAAATAGCTCTACTCATGTATCTGAGCACCCGTTTTTAAACAAGATCAAAAACTTTCACTCCGCTAAAAAATACAGCAAACAAGTCGCTGAACAATGTATCAGTCACCAAGTCACCACGGTCGCATGAAGTCGAGGCATATGGTTACGGACATCAACTCATATCATTCACTTACTACATTCCGGCGACATAGTGGCTATCGTCTACCGACGCCATAGCCACAAAAACGTACTTTGTAACATATTGGCATAATATTTTAAAAATCAACATTTATGACAATTTTTTAAAGACACTCACAGACATAAACCGGATATAGAAATAGTATCACTGCTTTGACTAGCGATATAGCCGGTTTATGTTCAGAGAAAAAGACATTTAGCGATTTCAAAATGAATGATTATCTCTTGAGATTTTCAGTCTCATTGAAACTGCTTTTAGAAGTTTCTACCGCAGGTAGTTTCAGTGATCCAGTATGTGCTACTGCCAACTATGAAACTTGAATTACATATATCGATTCGCTTATGTAAAAACAGAACTTCATCAGACATTCCATCAACTTTATTTCATCACATAACAATGTATGAGTTAGAAAATTAAATTAAGCATAGAAATGGCTAAATATGATAAGCTCTTTTTTGAGAACGATCAAGGACTGGGAATGATATGAATTAATATTAATTAAGGATTAGTCACTAGTTGTGAGTTCGTGCGTTATTCAACTTTTTTCGTTCAATGTGTCGCCAGCGCGTGGGTGTATTTGTAAACAAACCACGAGCTGAAACTGAAAGTAACTACTCAATTTAATTACTGCATTGCACGGCGCGAAAATGCATTAACGAGCTTGAAGTAACAATTAACAATCTTTACATTAAATAAGTACATGATTAAAATCGCATATTAAGTTCAAATAGAATAAAAAAGAAATCACAAAAAGCTGTACATGAAGAATGATTAAAAATTAACAAGACGAAAATAATTAATTTTCAGGAGCAAGTAGCGAAGCATTTAATGAAACTTGACAAAGCGTAAAAGAAATCTACCAAATTAACTTGTTTTAATGTTAGAGTTCATCAACCGTCCTTTGGGAAGTAAGTTCAATGTTTTTTTATTTGAAGAAATATAACTTTTAGAAATTAACTTGAAGAAGATAATTTTCAGGAGCAAGGAGCAAAAAGATAATTTTCAGGAGCAAGGAGCAAAAAGATAATTCTCAGGATCAGGGAGGGAAGCATTCAACAAGAATTAATAAACCGTAAATTTAATTTAACATATTACCTTGTTTTGGAATTCATTAGCAGTCCTTTGGGAAGTAAGTTCAATGTTTTATTAAATCAATGAAGATTGGAAGATCTCAACTTCGATAAACATTGCCCTTTTGTCCAAAAAAGTATGGAATCTGTATATTTTCGCTTCCAAGTGTTTGCCAACATAAAACAAACCAATTTCAATAATAATAAATCCGGTATTCAGTAAATCTGGGTCAAAAACAGATCAAAATGTCGAAAAGTGCTTCACAAGGGACCCTAATTTCACACTTGTTTAAAAGCTGGAAAATTTCTGGACAGTGCGCCAAAAAGCCCGCCAAGTTAAATAACTTTAGTGTATACTCTGATAAATGACAACTTTTGCTGGAATGAAAGCTCAAAAAAAAAAAAGCAAAAAAACAATTTGGTTCATATATTCATTGGTTTGAATTTAATGAAGAACCGGCCATGGTTAAACCAAGAAGTCTATAACCGCAGAGTCATGCTTGTTAGTGACAGATAAACTGAAATCACGTTATAGATTCTGACCAATTGCACGAGCGGATGTTTTACAGTGAACTAGGGTTGCTTATTAACATAGATTACTGAATGAAGCAAATATTTCATTTAACATGAAATTTTGGTCTCAAAAGAAAGAAGAAATTAAAATCTCTCATGCATTCTTGGATTTGCAGATACAGTTGCAAGGTGTATAACTGTAAATAACTTGTCTGATTAAAGTTGTTTTTGATTCCTATTCTAACAAAACAGTTTACCGTCCTGAAAAATGTCAGATTCATAAAACAGGCAGATTATTCAGTATTACATTGCACTGTTTGTTCCACAGAATTAATTAAAGATTACTAACCTTAAACAGTTTCTAATCAGTAGCAGCTTTATAATTTGTTTTTTTGAAAGTACAATGGGCGTCAGTAGCGATGCATTAGTTTTTCAATTGGTAAATCGGGGGAGAAACGTGCCGAGAAACCAAACCTCTAAGTATCGGTAAACCAGGTGCTCTCTCAGTTTAGAAACGATGTTGTTAACAATTTTTCTCAATTAAGCACTTTGCATTTAGGCTTTATAAGTGCGTTTTAGGAATTGGAGTATTGCTAGTCTAAGAGAGCTTACATTTATCAAACTTTAATTGGTTAATTAATCACACATTCTTCCAGCTCATAAAACAGTTAAGGCTTACAAATTCAGTGTGGAAAATAAATAATTTACATATAATCTTACCAAACGTATATATTAGCTTCGCGACTTATAAGAATTATTTTTAGAAAGGATTTTTACATTATATACTTTGCCTTCCCCTCGCAGATGTTCAAAGTCTTCCGCCAGGCAAACATGGAGTGTCGTCACATTGACTTTGGAATCTACTTCTTGCTGCGTGGACATACAAAACTTCTTCTGGAAGTTTTCTCTCAGCACCAGTAGGAGATCATCGAATGTAGAAAGTCTAATTCCAATTACATGCATGAGCATTATTATAATGTTATCATCATAACCATAGAAAGTATTTGGCTACAAATAGGTAACATAATGTTAATAAAATTATTGATAACAAAACATATTTTTCGTATTAATTCATGTACGTTTCAAAATATCTTACTTCAAATTTCAAAAACCCAAATGATACGGTTGTTTTTGAATGAATGTGTATCTAAAAACAAGTTCTCGACTCAAGTTTGAGTGATTACTAATCCGTATTAATCAGATGAACACTAATGACATGTTATCAAAATACACATAAGTTAGTTTCACCATACCCTCTGTTAAGTAATTATAAACTCAGCGGAAAACAACCAATAGGCAATACTTTTCGTTAAAGAAAAACTGCTGGCCAATTTCAAGCTAGTATACCATTTGAGCATGCAGAGTCTCTATTTACCTCCCGAGTCCAGCATACTAGTCAAGCTAATGTGATTTTTAATCTTCCTCGGGTGTGTGTTTTCATAGCTTCAAATTCTAAATGTACCATTTAATTTAAGTTTCGTATTTTTAAAACTAATAAACAGTTTTAAAAGTTTCATGGGTGACAAGCAATTTTTTTCTTTGCTATTTTTAGACAAAGCTACGAACATTAATATTAAAGATATAACTGGATTTGTTTATGTCTTTAATTTTTTTTGTGAATTTTTAAACGAGGTGCTAAAAATGGATCTTATCACAAATGCACGCACGCACAAAACATACTTGACTTTTAAGATACACGTTCCGGATAAACGGGGAAAAAAACTCAAAAACGTTCTTTCGTTATAAAAATTTGAATCTTGTTGTCAAAACTTTTCCTTCTGAACTGAGTTCTTATCAAGCGGAAAAAACGTATATTGTGCGATAAATTTTTAAAATGTAACGATTTTATCATCCGGCCAGCATACCATGCTATTTTAATCAAATTCAATTCTTTTTTTATTTCCCAAAGTACCTATATTAAGTTAAATAATTAAAAAAAAGTAAAAAAAGAAATTATTTTATTGTCTTGACAAAAAGAAGTAAAATTAATTAATGTCAGATTGATACCATAAACAGTGTTATAATTTAGATAAACTATAATTTAACGACAATAAAAGCTCCGCGGAATTGAAAGAACAAAAGATCCCTCAAGGGCGTTTGAACGAAACATCCTGCAAACAGTTGCAATATAAATAAATATTACAAGAGTTCAATATATATATATGTGCTATGTTTATAGCTATAGTTCTACAGGCAGCAACTTGCTCTAGGAGGCATTTCCGCTCTCACCAAAACGGTCTTGGCTGAAAACTCGTGACTACTGTATGCAATTAGGTTTGCACTTTCTATTTTTTAAAACAGTGTAGGTTCTAGAACATTGTTATTGCACAAAACAAAATTTTCAAAGATCACCACCTAAATAAAATTTTAAATAAAGAAACCATAGACATCTTACCAACTTCGTATTTTTAATTAAATAAAAACCTTTTTATTTCACTGTAATTAGTACATTTTACAATAAACCAACATTTTCAAGGAATAGTCATTATATCTAATATTGACGAAGACTTTGTTAACAATTTCTGAAGGATATCTAATTTTCGCACTGCGGTAGGATGGCCTGAAATATTCTATGGGATACAAGCTTGATTGCTCTTAATATCTGCAAATTACGACCTTTTGTGGGAGATGTTGCTAAACATTATTAAATGTTTTGATTTAATCCACGTCAACACGAGCAATTTTACGTGACAATTTTCATTTGAAAATTTTTATCTACTCGTGTAGACAAACAAAATTGACCAATTTTTGTATGAAAATCCTACTTTCTGAAAAACTGGCGAGTTAGTACGAAGAGAATTGTCCGCGCGTGTGGACGAGACAACATATTAAAAATGCAATTATTTTAATGGTTGTCTGTAGATACCAGTCTCCACTCTTTTGTTGTTATATAAAAATTGCTCTTGTATACGTAGCCCGGGGCTACGGTACTAGTAAATAAAACTGATTGTCACAAGTAGACAGGCATACCGCATTTACTTGATTAAGCGCAGCCCCCGAATAAGCGCCGCACCAGTGAGATCAAAAATCTAATAAGCGCCGCCCCCGAATAAAGTCGCAGCCCAGTGGCCAATTCGGTGCTAGTTTTAAACATGTAGACCATTTTAACTGACGGATATAAAAGAAAAAGAACAAACACAGTGTCGAGTTTTACGGGGATTTATTGCAGTGTTTAACAACATTTTTCAGTCATTTTTGAGCCAAATAGACTATTTTTGTATTTCAATCCCCAATTGTTAATATTGTATTTGCTACTGCTACTATTTACTACTGCTACTAAAAAACCTCTGTTGGAACGCCCGAACAATCCTTTCTTACAATCAAGGCTTTCCGGCCATCGACCAAGTTTGCAAAACTGCGATTATTGATAAGGAACTCAATTGGCTAAACATCTACATTGCTGCGCTATCAGAGACACGCCTACCTAACAGCGGCTCATACAGAGAGATGAATTATACGCTTTTCTGGCATGGCCGCCCCGCTGACGACAGGAGAATACACGACGTTAGATTCGCCGCATATTGCATAGCACTGAGGAACCCAGAGGAATAAGCGAGCACATCATTTCCCTCCGGGTGAAAACTGCGAAAGGTCACACGTCGCTACTCAGCGTCTACGCACCATCACTGCCCTCCGCCGATGAGGAGAAAAACGAATTCTACTACCGTCTTGCAGCCCATTTCCTTGCTGTGGCTCTCCGAGACCAACTATTTTTTCTGGGGGATTTCAACGCACGCGTTGGCGGAATCAATGCATGGGAGCTCATGATGTTGAAAAAAAAGAACGAAAACAGTCAAAGGCTCCTCAAGTTGTGCTCCAATACAGGTTTATGCGTAACCAACACATACTTCAAAGGCCCGCTATGCCATCGAACATCTTGGCAACACCCTAGATCTAAACATTGGTACCAAATGGATCTAGTCTGCACCCGCCGTGTGGATGTACGCAACGTGAACAATACACGCACCTATCATTGTGCTGACTGTGATACATTCACTTGTATGCGGTAAGATCCGCATTGCAGTACGCGGAAGAAACCGTCAAGTCCATGCAGGCAAGCCAAGAATAAAGGTGGGCAACTGCAAAATGGATGCACGTCGACTTAACCTTCGGGAAAAATTGTCGCGCTTACACCTTCCTAATCCATCGGGAAAAGCTGCCCACGACGCTGAGATATGTTGGAAATCGTTTAACCTTGGCGTCTACAAGTGTGCAAAGGAAGCTTTTGGATAGCAACCAGGAGGGACAAATACTCGTTCACCGAAAGCCGCTTTGAGCGGAAACGAGAAGTCCTCGTTAGCTTCAAACGTCACACAACTAGATAGACACTCTATGCACTGCAATCAGCACAGAAGGACACGCGTGCTGCCTTGCGGCATGCGGCAAACGACTATTGGCGAGCAGTAGCCGAAAACATGCAATCTGCTCTCGACCACGGAGACCTGTGCACCGTGGATCAGGGTATCAAACAAGCCACCGGGCCAAGATGAAGCCGTGCTACGCAATCAAAGCCGTCGACGGAACGTTAACGCTATTGGAGAAAAAGGAGGACCAACTGTTACGCTGCGTGGAGCACTTGCATGCCCTCTACTCTCGCAACACTTATGTCGACCCTGAAGTCATCGACAAGATGGCCGAGCTCGACTAAACCTGAAAGAGGTGGAGCTAACCGTCAGTGCCGTCAAAGCTGGCAGGGCCCCTGGCACAGACGGTATCCCTGCAGGGGTCTTTAAGGCAGGGGAACGCGACATGACGAACCTTTTCCTCCAACTTGCTTGGCTCTGTTTCAATAGCGGCATCGTTCCTCAAGACCTAAGGGAATCCGAAATTGTTACACTCTACAAGAACAAAGGAGAGTGCTCTAATTGCGACAACTACAGGGGAATCTCCCTACTATGCATGGCGGGAAAGGTAATTACCCGAATTGCACTACGAAGGCTCCAGCTCTTGGCTGAGTGCCTTTACCCTGAATCGCAGTGGGTTTTCTGTTCAGGCAGATCAACCATTGATATGGTTTTCACACTTCGCCAAATTCAGGAAAAGTGCCGAGAACAACAGATGCCACTATACATCATAGGCCTCATCAGCATGGAACAGCTGTTTCAGGCTATATGCAAAGAGCTTCATGGGCTATAAGGCTGAGCCCCACTTCGTGCATGTGGGAGCTTGGTAGGGGTATGCCAAACATACTTCACGTTACTCTTGTTACTCGCATTGTAGTTACACTGGTGAAACCGGTTGTGCGCATGCGTATAGGTTCTGCTCAAACGTGGAGTTGAGTACGGGTAGTTTGTTCTTTTAAAAGTCTTAATTAACAGGTCATGGAATGCCGCAAAGCGTTTGTCATTTTTTTAGTGCAGAAACTATGACCACAAGTAGAAACAAACAAACTTTAGGAATCCAAAATGCGCGATCCGACGGCGCCAACATCTCAATCCAATTGTTAATTAATAAATTAAACTATTTTCTCATTATGTTATTGGTTCCATTAATGGAGCCGGAAATTCTTGAATCACGCAAGTTAAAAATTAATATTTTCTACTAGCAGAATTTTTTGCATGAGATAATCCTTTTGACAAAAAGAGTAACTTTCAGAGCAATTTATAAAACGGTTTTTATTCACATTAGATATTAAAATCCTTAAGTTTTATAAACTGTATTCTGTGAATGCAAGACGTTGCGATCAAATATTTATTGATAACGGCCCAATTATTTCACTGATTAAAGCGTTCCACCTATCAGGCCATTTAAATTGTAGATTTTGGTTTAGTTTCTTGCTCTGTTGCGACCTCATCCTTGACTTAAATAGTTTCATTGTTTTATTTTCAAATTGCTCTCTCTATGTGTCTACTTATCTCAATAAAAAAGGATCGATGAAATAATATCAATTCTCCTAAACAAAAATAAATTGGCATTCTTTCATTAGAATTTATAATAGAACATGTTAACGCTCTTTTCACAACTTCATAGAAAAGTTTTGTTGCTAAAATCTCTGGAAAAGAAAACAAACCTTTCGAAAACAATTAAGTTTTGCCGACATAATTTTATACTAAACAGCTAGAGCATTACAGTTTCTTAAGGATTCCAGTGTCATCTTTTTTGAGTTTTAAACCCCTTACTCGTTCATTTTGCTTATGCATGTACTGGGAAAAATCTTTGAAAACGAAAACTATATATCTATCTCCGCAACTTTATGCAATACCCTCTGTGGAAATTATTACATTCTATTGAAGCATTATTACGTATACATAACCTAAACTATTTTGAAAATTCAAATCGAGAAGAGTACGTACGTAACAGCAAAGTTTTGGCTTAACTTCTTTCACTCCCTCACAAACCCATATTCTGAAAATGTTGAAAAGTTTTTTCAATTCTATTTGTGATTCGAACGCTTTTTTTGTCTGTATAAGGACTAATACAATAACAACTTTTAAACATAAACAAGCTGATAACATCATGGCTATAGTTCCTTTTGCTCGAGGCGTGTTTTAATTTCATTGAGTAATTTATAGACGGCTCTAGAACAAAAAATTCATTTCTACAGAAGACAGAGCTCTTATTCTGGTCACTCAACATAATCAACTGTGCTAGGAGTCAGAAAAAAGATCTCAAGGAATCGTTATGTGCTTTAAAGAAAGGTTAGTGTTGAATATTGCTTACATTTTTTCGAGGTTTGCTCATATTAGTTTAAAAATTATTGAGAAGCGGCAAATTTCATGCCAATTATGAAAGCGTCATTTTGCAAGGGCCGGAACGCACTTATATGATGCAATTACCAAAAGAAAGAACCATGAAAGCTTTTTGTGGTATATCGGCTTTTCAAATAATTGTTAGTCAGCAATACAAAATATGCTAAGTGACGTTCATTTGTATAAATATATAAACTGTTATAAAACAAGATCGGTTCAAAAAGCCACGCAGCTAGCTTTAATGTTGCATTATAGTGCAAACTTTCTTATGGTATGAAAAGTTCCAACCAAACCTCAATGTTTTATCGTCAAAGACTTTGTGGTGATTGCAGCAAATAACAGAGGTAAAGCAAGAGATAAGTTTTCTCAATTTTTTAAGTTAATTAATGTCAATAATGAACAAATGACTAGTCTCAAAACATTCACTCAAATATGGCAGAGGTTCTGGGTGAACTTGTCTTTGATTCAACGCTTTGCATGATATGATATGTGTATGGAGTTTATTATCAGTTACTGTAGTTTAATCAGCTCTTAATATTTTGCAATTGCAATTAAATCAAATATTCTTGTTCAATCTTTTGAATTATTAATCATGCACAAATAGCGGTATAGCTGTGCTTAAAACAGAACGAAGTTGAATTCCTTCACAACTGAAGTAAGTTTTAATTGCCCAGACTTCTGCTTCACTGTTAATGAATTATACTAGCAATTTACTAGAAACCAAATTTCAATATTTAAAACATAAACTACTAAATTACTTGAGATATGATATAACAATAAGCAACAGTATGTATGTTATTACTTTTAACTATACTATTTATGATAAAGGTTGACTCGAGCGCACGGCTAAGTGTGGTTTGCTGTCATTTTTGCTGCTGTCGCAAATCCCCATTCCCTATATAAATATTTAGTATGAGTTGCGCCGTTGGTTTGAGCAGGTAAAAAAGGAATTTTTATTTCCAAAACTGTTTAAGAAATAAAAATACGTTAACAATATCAAGAATCACTTGTAGCGGAAATTGTAAAGTACTTCCCAGTTATTTGAATTTTTCACATTCTTAAATTAACGTTTCACGCTCTTGAAGAGCGCAAATATTATTCAGTTTTGTTATTGGACGCTGTATAATCACGCAACAGATAACAAAGCTGCTATTTAATACGTTTGAAAAGTGTGGTTCAAAAAGGCGAGTAAAAAAAGTGAGTAATATGTTTTGAAATGCTTTATTAGAGCAATTTTAATTTGAGTTTTTGTTATATATACTTTGAATTTGATGCAAGGTTTGGAAAAAAATGTTAACTCATAGCAATATTATACAGTAATTAGTACTTCTGTACACTGAAGAATTACCATAGGAGAGATTACCTTGCCTCCTTGACACTTGATAACTCACTTCAGGAGGAAATGAGCGACAAATGGTTTTACTCGCCGAAATGCAAGCGGGTTTGTTCCTCTTGAAGCTCTATTTGGCATGAATAATTTATATCGATAGTCAGCAAATATTTTATTTTCGTATTTAAGATAAAGGGAAAGAGAATTCACAGTTTTTACACTTTGGCGTGATTTTAACCGGGTAATAAATGTGGTTAAGATAGCTCTATGTATTGGTTGAGTAGGCTAAAATGACGTTACCGTATCATACTAGCGCTCGCTACTACCCCTCCCCCCCCCATTCCCCTTCCCCCTTCCCCATTCCCCTTCCCTCTTCCCCACGAATATTCCTGCGTACGGGCTTGATTTCTACTTGAGTAACAAAGCCTAATTTTTTTATTTATGTTTTTTTTAATAAATGGGGGTGGGGGTTGATGGATAGCTAGAGTTATTTGTATTAGGTCAAGTGCATTGATCTTTGAAAATCTAAGCTATTTTGATTTTGTAAATGCTACAGAATTTTTAATTGATCAAAACGTTTTTCGTGTCTCCTGCGAGAAGTCAAAATGCTAGTCTCTTTTTTTAAATTTTATTACTTTTACTAATTTTCAGTGCGTGTTGCGGAAGATAAAACTCGCAACACAATATCCTTTCTTTTGGACGCATTGAATTGTGCAAACCAGGCCGGGGAACAAAGACAATGTAGAATTTAATATGTCTGTTTCTCCGTTCTGGTCATTAAAGTTTCTGGATGAGTGTAAAGCTCTTCATGCAAAGACTCCTGGAGCCTAAATATTAGGATTATATAGAGAAACAATATCAAACCCTCAACTACTAAGTACTAAGATAAAATCTTAGCGTTTCACGAAAATTTTAAATGAATAAATCAATAATGAGACTCATTAAAAAATATAAAGAACATACCCCCATTGAGGCACAGCTTGCTTTGCCTTTGGTTTGAAGCTTTAAGAGACAGGAATGTAGAGGAAAACGGTACTAATGTCACAGGGTTTGTTGCTAAATTAATTGACTAACAAGGTTTTTTTTTTAAATGAAACATAAATTGATAAAATTGACAACCAGGTTATAATGAACTTGACTCTTGCGAAATCTGTTTCTCGCATGAATAAGATATGTAGCCATATAAATGGCAAGACTCGACTAAATAGTTTCTGCTGAGTGCGAGTGCGACTAAATTCGGTGCTTCGTGGGTTCCTTTAATTTGTTACAAATTGTTTTGCGTAGTGTACACAAATAATTCGCTAAGTATAGAAATTACTAGAGCATTTGGAGTGATTTGAAAGAAACGCTCGCTTCCAGCTCAAATGAATCACAGTGGTCGAACTCTACAAAACAAGTAAAATATATTATGGATGTATGATGACTCATGCGGATTTCTGTTCATCGACAATTTTTTTTTTGCGTGTTCCGTAACATGATCACCACAAACGCATATTGTTATGTATATTTACGTACAAGATTAAGATTAGGAAGCATCGTGGCGCTATTTTGGTGACGTCCGGGTGACCAACTTAATTCCGTAAAAGTAAATATTACATTGTTTAACTTCGCTTCAGTCTGTTTTGGCGTACGTGCTATCAATTAAGTTATAAGAACATAGTTTTTATCTCGGCAAAGCTTTGTGTAAGTAAAAAAGTTTAATTAAATGGCACCAACGATTCAATTCAACTTTTCTGTTTTTCTAAACAAAAAGCCGGAAGAAAGTATTGTGTAGCGATATCAAGCGCGTATCTCTGTGAAAGGTGATATGACGTGCTCGCGTAGTTCCGTTTATTTATTGCTGGTACTCCACGAATCAAGTTTCATAACAGTTATATATAAACGGCATTTATGATATTTCCCTATATGTTAATTTGTTTGTATTTAATTCAGGACATACAGACATCAGGCAATTTTACACAAGATGTCAAGTGAAGAAGAATCAAACTTGCTACCTCCACAAACAGAGCACTTATCCTCAATTTTCTTTTCATGGCTAAATCCAATATTTAAAAAGGGATTCTCGAGAAAATTATTAGATATAAACGACTTACATGAGCTTGAAGAAGAAAACAAAACTGAAAATGAAAGCAAAAGACTTGAAAACTACTGGTTAGAAGAGAAAAGAAATATCAGTTCTCCTGGTAAAAGACCAAGTCTGGTGAAAGCAGTATGGCGGTGTTACCAGAGAAGCTTGCTACATTCTGCAATTTATACCACAATTGAATCAACGTCCAGAATTATTCAAGCTCTCTTAATAGGGTTATTAGTTACTGGACTGGCAGAAGGCAACAGACTAATACTCTACGTTCCCGCATTGTGTTTTGTCACCTATCTGTTTGTTATCACTCTACACCGGGGGCAGTTTCTGGGAAAACTTTATGGCATGCGTCTTCGCGTTGCTCTAACGGGACTTGTGTACAAAAAGGTTTGTATGTTCATGTCAAAACCCATAAAATAAGAGAATAATGAATTTATAAAACAAAGGAATGTTTTTTTTTACTTTACTATGTTGTTTTAAGGTGTAACGCTTGAAACAACAAAAATGATACAAACTATATGAGATATACGGTTACAGTTTCGAGTAGGTAATTCCAGAGGGCAGAATGGATAAAAAGAAGGGCTTAGTTTCTTAAGCAAGGACCACATCTAGTAAGGCGTAAAATGTAGGGCGTAAGAATCAAGTATAGATAGCACATGCGTGCTAGTAGCTAACTTGAAGCCCGGCACTGAAATGGGCACTAAGACCTCGTTGGTAGCCGGGACATTACCCAACTAATCTATCATAAAATTGTCAACCTGATTGTTAGCAGCCTTGGACAGCTGTTTCGACCTTTTTGAGCCTTATCGGCATGGCATGGCTAACAAACAAGCTCAGGTTTAAGGCCTTGGAGTTGGCAGCCACCGATCACTTGCCTAGTGAAAGAATAATCCAGAACTACTCTTGATGATTACATAAATTCAAGATTTTTTTCAACTATTTCAACATCAGTGCTCAATTGTACGTGCAAGGGGAAGCCCTGTATTTTATGCGTGGGACCGCCAATTTGGGAGAATTGCCTTAAGATCTTTTCCACTTTTAAAATGAATATTTTTAGTTCAAGCGAATGAACACTATTGGCTTTACAAGACTTAGTAAAGATCATTTGTTGGCAAACTGCCGATTTTGTTCTGGGTCAGTGGCTTTTACTGCTTTTCTTAGACTCATAAATGGTATGGTCAACAGAACGTGACATTTTTATATGCCCGGAGGGCTAAACCTATTTTAAATTAGACTTGTAAATTGCTATTTGGTTTCAAAAAGCTAAGAAAAGGAACAACTTTTTTTTATTCAGCTTTAGAAGAAATCAAGTGAAATTCTAAAAAAACATTAAGTAACTGGAATCGACTATCAAAAGTTGACTTAACGTTGAGGTTTTTATAACTTGTCAAATCATGGTTTTTTAAATTCATAATCCAGATGAACCAGTTTTTGCTCCTAACAACACAGCCAAGTCCTTTTAGAAGTTCCCATCACGTGCTAAAAGGAAGTTTTTGAAAACGATAGGAACATGTTCCGGTTTCAATGATAAAGTTCAAAGCAACGCTTTGGGCTATTGACCACAAATGAGCTTGTTAAAAGGTTTTTATTACCTTGGCCTCGGAAGTACAGTTTTTCAAGAGCAATAAAACATCGCATGCAGTAGCACTTTGAGTGAATTGAGTTATTTCAACAGTTTTTCTTCGGACTCATTCATGTATTTTTTGGCAGAGTAACCAAAAACAACCCTTAAGATTCAAGTACTCAAGAAAAAATAGAATGGGAAATTCCTTTAAAGAAAAGCTTTTACTGAAATTGTGGATGAACGTGATTAGATGACCAAATCATTTGTAGATCTCAACAGCTGGCTATATATAGGTCACCCAAGAAATGGCGTAACGGATATTTTCCTTTGTAACTCATGACAACTATTTACTAACAGTTCATTATTTTAAATGTTGTTATAGTCCTTCTTTTCTTTTTCAGATATTTAAATTAACCCAAAGCTCCGTTGCCCAGGTAACAACTGGCCATGTGATCAACATAGTGTCCAACGACGCACGGAAGTTTGATAACTTTTTCAGATCGTTTCATTACCTGTGGTTGGCACCCCTAGAACTTGTCGTTACAACCTACCTAGTATGGCAAATGATTGGATGGTTGGCATTTATAGCCAGCCTATACATGCTGCTGTTCATTCCAGTTCTTGGAATAATAGGTAGGGATTCAATACAACATCTGTTCATTGATAGATGCATACAAGTTAGAATTTAAACTTACTGAAGCAAATTTGAACAATCGTCATTTTTAAGTTCGAATGCTCACAAGATAAACTAAATATAATAAATCAAAAGTCAACACGGTAAATTTTAGTTGTGTTCTATTATCGTCAACAAGAGTTTCAACTCAGACGTAAGTGGTTGACATTATTGTGTGGTTTTTTTTTTTTTAAAACTCACAAGATAACTCCAAAAGCATTTTACGACTGCCAGCCCAGTGTCTCACGGGGCCGGTGATGTTTTTGTGGTGTTTAGAGAATGAGTGTCTTTGACTTTACCTGCATGGACAACAACTTAAGGCAGATAAACTCCGGCCAAAAGCTGGTACCTTTCCTACGAAGTGCATGTTTAGAATGTTTAACACAAAGCTTAATGTAACTGAAAGGCGAATTTTTTACCAAATCAACGAACCACGCCGGACTCATAGCACTCGTAAGACAGCTTATATGCATTTAAACTGAAACAGAAATTCTGTGATGAATAAATGATAAAAATACACGATTGACACAATATTCTTTCTGTGATTTTGATAATAAATTACTCACAGGTCGCCAAGATGTTAGTAACTACAACCGTGACGATCAAACACACTATATATAACTAATGGTTCACATTATTTGATGATATAGCAAATCTTGGCTCAGGTAAATCTTTAGCTAATTATAAAAGCTCAGTTACAAGTTCTGATCTATTTTGCATTTCTTCCAAGGCAAAACACTGGGCAAACTTCACCTGAAGATATCAACTATTACCGACCGCAGAGTGCGTCTAATCGGTGAAATATTTGCTGGTATTCGTGCTGTCAAGATGTACACTTGGGAGCAGCCGCTGAGTGACATGATTGGTGGAATAAGAAAGTACGTCACTTTGTATTGTTATTACCTTCGCCAAGGCAGGGTTTGTTTGTTTGTTTGTTGGTGTGTTTTTTAGCAACATAACTCAAAAACGTATGGACAGATTTTGATGAAATTTTCAGAAAATGTCGGAAATGGAACAAAGAAGAACTGATCCGGATAGCAGCCTGAATGTTTTAAATGATTCTTTAGCATTGGGTTATTTTCAACTTATGTATATATAATTTCATAATAAATATTCAGATTGATTATTACTGACAATAGGTCATTGGATTGTGTAAAAGAGTTAATCAGTTCTTCCTTGCGATATTGACAAACTGTCAGCTTACAATTAAGCAAGCAATTTTATAATTATTGTTTCTATGTTTTCATGTCTACATGTATAT
>JANCMA020045264.1:0-16285 GCA_024336925.2 Zoanthus solanderi | reverse complement strand
TTAAAAGTTTAAAGTTGTCTAATTAAAAGTTGTCTAAATTTGATTTCGTGATAATGTTGCAATTATTAAAAGGCTTATTCTCATACACATGTGTTCTCTATTATTTCTTCTCTTTATTGTTCATACCCCGTTGTAATTTGAGTGCTTCCCCTCTTTCAACTTTTTATATTGTCATTTCCGGTTATTTCCTCCTTTTACCGTCTTTTTTTGTTAACTTCCGGTCATTTCCGCGTTTTACCACTTTTTCCGCTATTTCCGCTATTTTCCGTTCCGCGTTTTACCGCGACCCGAGGTTTTCAGACACAGAGTCAGAGCTCTCCTATAATTTTAAAATAGAGATAAATGTTGATCATTACATAAGCTCCAAACATAGCAATGGCTCAGCTACGTTAACACATTAAAAACGCAACTTATACGTTAATAAACTGAGCTTGATTTTTGATAATACAATGACTCATAAAAGTAATGATCTACGTGCAGATTAAAACAAGATGTGTCCACACCGGATTCAGCTTCAAAGTCGTACTGTGAAAAAAATAGCAATATAACCTCACCTCTTCGTCAAAATTATATATTTCTAAATGCTCTTATTTCAATAAAATCGATATTCGATAATTGAAAAATATATCATTTAACAAATGCAAAATGTTTGAAAATGCCTACCACCAAATGCTGACTGCTTGTCGAAGCACCAGGGTCGAAGACATCAGATTCAATCGAGACGGTGGCTTTAGAATCTGAAACTTTGGATTCACAAATTGTCTTCAAGCGAGCCTTGGCAGATCTTGCTATCTGATCGAATACAATGAAAAAGAAACAGTAAACTCAAAAAAAAAAGACCATTCGGATCATACTTATTCTTCTACAGTTAAATAAACAATCATGCTTTGATCCTCACCATTCGCTTTTCCCTTTTCGAAGGCGGCTGCTCTTCTTCTTCTTCTTTCACATGGATTGTTGGGTAAACAGATATTCCGATGTTGTCCGACTTCAGACTTCTTTTCATGTTTGAGTCCATACGAAAATTAAAGTCATCGTCTTTGAAATGCGCCGAACACAAAGAGGACGTCTTACCCGGCTTCCAGTCCTTTCTTTTCGCTAACACAAAATCTATCCATTTCTTTCTTCTTTTCTGAGCGACAGGATTTAATGAATTGAAAAATGGAATTTTAAGCATACTAATTCCAGTTTTTGGGCGAGTTGGTGTGGGCGAGTTGGCGTGGGCGAGTTGGTCAGAAAAAAAAATAGAAAAAAGTCAGTATTTAATTATTTCTTGTTTCCAAATAACCTGAAACTCTTCATTCAGGAATAAAACACTCTTAGATGTGATATTTGAGTGATTTTGAGTGTTTTTTGTACGTGGGCGAGTTGGCATGGGCGAGTCGGTTCGTGGGCGAGTTGACTTGATACCTCGAGTCCAACAGCTGCGAATGGTTTGTATTTTATCGGGGGACTAAAAAAGATTCCGCACAGAGATATTGTAGTAGGGTAGTGATCCCAGCGTATAAATGGTCTGTCTGTTCTGCAGTAGGAAAGTTAAAAACCTACAATATCAATTTTCAGAGAATCGTCAGTTTAATTACTCTAATCATATGCTTAAGTTCACGCTTTTTGGTAAACCAGGAAATATCTGAAATTTTAAGTTTAAAGGTTTGGAAAGTCGCACATATTTGATTAGGTTCAGGAGAGTCCAAAACTATGTAATTTCCAAAAAGGTTGTGAGATTCTAAAACGGCCCATATTTAAGAGTTTGAACCGGCCTGAAAGGTAACAGTGAATATCATCGAATTTTGTTTTAATTTTAAAGGAAGGAGATGTTCTTAGTTATGATGTATCTTGTGGAGTGGTGGAATTGGATCTAACGAGAGAGTCCCTGGTCAAACCTCAGGGTAAGTGCGATGATTTACAGCAGCTCATAGAATTTAGTTGTTACCGGAAAGTGCTATTCCCAATAATAAATTTGCGATCAGAATAGCAAAGCGAGTTAGTGCAATTATCAGTGCCTGCGGGTTCAAGCAATTAAGCCATTTTGTAACATTACTTTGTTATCTTCCGAAAGGGAATTCATAATTTCACTACGAGTAGAACACTCTTGAAATTAGAAACCCGTGCGGACCCCAAAATTCTTAAACTCTTAAAATGAGTTTCAATGATTGCTAAGACTTCTCTCGAACAGCATAATAAAGCACAGAGCAAGATACTAAAACTGGTGGACTTGCTAATAATAATGGAAACTTTATTTAAGAATAACTTTACAAACAACAATTGTAAATCTCACTAATAAAAGGTAATTTACACCTGGCTACTCGGATCACAAACATACATTACTAAACAACTAGTCAGTCTATTAAACATGCTCAAAAATAGAACTACTTACAAAAACGTCTTAAATTATCATTATAGGTAAATTAAACCATTCTTTATTTTTACAGCAAAAGATATAATAAGTTGTTCTTGTTGCAATATTTCTTATTATACGAACACAATACTTTTTTTGAAGCTCACTGACTTGCAAACCATCCATCATTTTAAAGAAAGAAGAACAATAAGAAAAAAATGATAATAATAATAAACAATAATAATATCAATAATAATAATAATAAAATATCAATGGTATTTAGTTTTTATATTTCTTCACCAAGAAAACTTTTGTTACAGCTATGGGTCTGAACAGATTCTCCAAGCAGTATTACATGCAAGGTTTTAGTATCTTGCACTGATTAACAAAGACTTTTCATCTTGATTAAAAGGCCTAAGGTTAAATAAAGAGCACGTTTTTCGAACCCACCTGATTCCAGTATCGAAGAAAGGGTTCGTCTGTAAGGTATGCGAAGTTTTTTGTTCTTACTTTATGCACACCGTGTTTGGTATTTCTGACAAACGTATCGTACTTGGTCATGTGAAACCACATGGTTCTATGAACACTCATTTTCGAGGTCTCGAAGAATCGCCCCACTGACCCTCCTTTCATTACTCCATATTTTATTTTGTCTTGCTTCGCAAGGTCATCAAGGCTCTTGATGCCGGTTGCAGATTTCGCGACTGAAACGAATGGAACGTACAACCGTAAATCAATCATATTCTTACATCCTCGGCAAAGGATAAGTAGGCAAACTGTGGTGATGGTGAAAATGTTAGATACTAGATACGTTTAGACTTTAAAAACTTGTGCTTCTAAGTGCTCTTATTTCCTTCCCCTTTTGATCGAGGGCTATGGAAATATAGTTCTCACTCATGGACTCTGGTTCATGTAGTCAGTGTGACTCAAAGATCATAGGCACTTTATTTGAAATACAGATTATTCGTGCTCGGGTCCTTCTCTTACCACTAAATAATTTGGGTTATCTTAGGGTCTGAGTCACCACCCTTTGTAAATAACCGATAACATAAAAATTTTCCCTCAAGCGGGTGGAATTTTTAACTTAGCTAAATTATTTACGAACCTTTAGTGGCCCATTTAAGATGCTTATCTTTGTTTTTTGCGGTTTTAAAAGGAAAAAGTATTTGAATCCCTCTTGCCTGGATACTCCATCACAGGTTGAGTCCGATCAGAAGCAAGTACTCTATTTACCGATTTAGTTAGGATGGTAAGCTGAGTTGACTTTGGAGGAAAAGAAGGTCACAGAAATGTTCCAAACTCTGGCTGCAGCGCTGCCCCAACCACTCCAATTTGGGAAAAGGCATTTCACTGCGGCAACCGAAAGGCTCCTTTTTGGAGTTATCTTTTTAAAAACATTAAGATATTAAAACATTTTTATTCGATATGCTTAAATACCCAGGATTCGATGGTCAGCAGTGATTTAAACAAAACATTTTTTAATCACTTATTTTTTAGTAAAAAATTGATATAAAATTTAGAAACGTTTGTGTTTTGATAGTCTCAGTAGAACGTTTATAGCGTAGTTTTCAACTAGACTTATTCTTACTTGTAAAGAATGCGGCCAGGTTAGCTGTATAGGTTGATATCATAATTAGAATGAAGAACCAAAATGCAGCTCCGAGGATTCTTCCCGCTGGTGTTCGCGGCGTATTATCCCCGCCCTGACCCAGCATTGAACCAGTTGCAAACCAAAGACTGTTGAACAAATTAAACTCGTCACCACTTCCCTCTCCTGTTTCTCGTGCCAGAGTTCTGTACCCGAAGGGGCTTAGGAAGTCGATAGCAAAGACTGCTACTGTAACAAACAAAACCTGGGTTTGGGATTTACAAAGAGTAGCATACAAAAACACCGTAAGTAAGAAAACAATAACAATTTTCGACAAATTGAAAAACATTAGTACCAAACCGCCGTTTCCTCAAAACATCAACAAATTGCTTTGTTAGTAAAATATAAAACACTTTCAAGCGGTTTGATCATCCAAGATTCCATTCTTAAGTCTAGGTTCCCTTAAACTAGATTGTTAGTTTTTTTGCATTGCTGAAGGAAAAGGAATGTTAATTTTATTAATTAATTAATAAAATCAATCAATCAATCAATCAATCAATCATGATTAATTAATGTTAATTGTATTATATTTTGTTAATGTTAATTTTTTCAGCGGCATTATAGCTATGTCTGTTCAGATATCTAATTATATATATCAATAAAAGATATCAGTATTTCTTCGTCAAAAGCCTGTAATTTTCACATTTGAAAATAACGTCTACTTTTAACATGTAAAGATATCATCGCGATAACAGTCCGACGTTTCGGTGACATTCTGGCACCATTGTCAAGGAATTTTTATCGAAATCACTGTTGATTAGATATCATCGCGATATTGTTTTTGGTTCTGTTTTCCACATCTTCATTGAATGTTTCATGCATGACTAATTGTTAAAGAGGATACTACATAGACGCTTGACTATATAAATTTGATCGTCTCTTACTGAAAAATCTTCTGAATCTTCTGTACATAAATTTTGTAACCAGCAATCTTGTAAACAAGTAATCTTTTTTCAACGCATGATTTCTGTGAATTACTCTTTCGTCTTCATTTAAGTCTCTGCTGTTTTATTTGACAAATGTTTTAATTAATCTCTCAGTAGAAAGTTTTGATAGAGGTCACTTCAAGATAGCAGCAGATGAAATACCAATGAATTTACAACAAAAATACCCTTAAAAACAGGATGCTTTTCTTGCCATTGACTACATATCATCAACAACTCCTTTTCTTATGAGAAAGTAAACAATACGAATAAACTAAAATGGAGACAGACAATTCCATGTCACATTTGTTTCTATCTACATACATTATATTTGAAAAGAGTTTTTAAAGTTTTAAAGTCACATTTGTAACTATCTACATACATTATATGTGAAAAGAGTTTTTAAAGTTTTAAAGTTTTTAGAGCTTTTAGAATAAATTGTTACTGGTTTTACACAACAGCTTCAATGAAATAATGAAAAAAAAATTAGAGTTTATTTGTTCATCCTCGTCGATTCTCACATGGTGACTGTGCGCATTTCTTCTCTTTTTTTACTTTTGCTTCAGGCTTTGCGTTGGTTCGCTTACTTAAAAAGTCTTTTGATGCTTGCGATTGATTTGGGTGTGGAGTGCAATATTGGGAGATCTGTCACAAAGATATTGGGATTAATTCAGGGGCTGTCATGTCTTCTGTTTCTGCGCTACATACCCCCATCAGAACCTTTACTTAATAGGTCTTGCGTTAACAGTTTTAAAATAACATTCTGCTAAACAGTTATTTAGTGTTTCAGCCAGTTTTCGCTATTTGTCTTTTTTGCCTCAGTATTACTGGGCATCACAACTAACAATGATTATTGCGACAAAACTCATGATTGCACTGGCACTTTTTACACCAAATATAGTGATCGAAGGTTGCACTCAAGTTGTAAACAAGTCTTCATTAAGTAGGAAACGCCAATGTGCTTCTTTCACGTAATGTTTGCTAAGGAATGTTTTTAACCTTTGAACCAAGAGAGTATACTATGGATGACTGGTACACTTGTAATCAGAAATGTTTTAATCTAACTCTATCTAATCAGTGAATTCAGTTTTATAAGGCGAAGTTAGCAATTTGCAGAGAAAAATTCGATCATGTGCAGAAAAAAGGCAAAAATATATAAGAAAGGGAGAGCGAAGGCAATAAATATTTTCTGGAAACGTATTTGCATGATACGATACAAAAATTGTCTCGTAAAAGTAAAATTCTATCGATCAATGCGAATGACGGAAAAAAAAACCATTCTATTCATTACAGGTTGTATTTGAAACTTCAAGCGACCGTGCTCCATTGTAATGATCGAGTAATAACTGCTCCTGTAAAGTCGGTAAGTGCCAAGACTTGTCAGCACAGCTTACGCATATGGAGAAAAAAGGTGAAGCTGAGTTTTCACCAACTTCAAGATTACAAGAGTGGAACAAAATACGTGGAAAAGACAAAGCGCCACAAAAGTGGATCAACACTTACTTTTTAACCAACAAGTCTTGGTTATATTTGAAAGGTCAATCTGCTAAGATCAGTAAAAAGTATCTTTATGATCCTGGATCACCAAACAAAGATAAACCAAAGTGACAACAGATTACTGACAACACTAATTCTTAAAATCACCAAAACAACCGACTATTACATTGTTAGATGACCGTGAAGCTGGTAAAAATATTCTTCCTAGTCCTAGAAATGCCAAAAAAGATAATGTATGCTTCTAAATGGTAGAAATATGGCAATGATGATAGATATATTGAACTGTCCTACAGAACATTTTTGAAAGGGAGTCCTCTTTCATATCAGTTAAAAGGTGTTCATTCTGAGGACATCTTTAGTCAAGATCAATTACAATCTGTCTTGACATATCCTGACAAAAATGTGTCTTTGCCTGAAAAAGTAAGAAATGTGATATATATATTCTTTCCCTTTGTCAAAAGGAATTAAAATTTTTGGATATTAATAAAGTTAAATTTTCAAAAGGAAATTGAGATAAAAAAAATACAAACAAAAGAACAATCAAAATCATCAAAATAGAACAAAGAGAAGTCAAACAAAACTAACTGTATCAAATTAATCTTGGTGGTATAATTAAAAAAAAATTCCAGTGAATGAAAAGTTCATTAAGAGATTGTATAGTAGCGAAAGCCTTTCTTACAAACTTAATATATAAGATATGGTATAAACAAAGAGGCGTATAAAGACTTCAAGGTTATAGCCTGTCCTTTATGTGAAGGTGGTCCACGCACCTTAAACTTTATTGGATGCATGGAAAGATCCCTTTATGGAATGAAATATAACCCAAGTAAAAATCTGAAAACAGGGATACTGGAAATTAAAAGTACATCCCTTCCATGCTTGGGCAGTCTTGATAAATGTATAAAGGAAAAACGTAACTTAATTTTGCCTTTTCACTGATAAAAATGATAAACGTACATGGAGGAAAAAGCTTCAAGGTCTTGGGGATGTGAGCATACACAATATGGTGCCAATAATTTCTTTGTTAAAAAGTTGATCTTTCATAGGGCTGTATTTCCATGATTTAACCGCCGCCGCCTGGTTAGCCCAGTTGGTAAGGCGCCAGTCTGCTGTGCAGTCGACTCGGGTTCGATTCCCAGCCGGACTCAGGGTCTTAAAATAATTGAGGAGAAGATGCTGCCTTTGCTCTAACAACTGCAAATGGTTAGACTTTCGCATCTTCTCGGATAAGGACGTTAAACCGTAGGCCCAGTCTCTCGATCTCTCTGTCGAGGGACTTTAAAGAACTCACACACTTCTCGCAAAGAGTAGGGTAGTGATCCCGGTGTTGTGGTCTGTTTCTTTAACTGAGGTCACTTCCTATCGGCTGCCAAATTGCGCCATAACATGTGAGCCGCTCAAGCGGACTTTCTAAGACCCTCGACTATTCAAACCTGTATTTATTTGTAAAGCGCTTAGAGCTTTAGGATAAGCGCTATATAAATATTGTATTTATTTATTTATTTTATTTATTTATTTATTTATTTATTTCAGATAGCTTCAAAATCACCACCAAGCTAGCATGACGTTTTCACACGTTCTACTACAAAGTTCCTTTTTAATTGGCTTTAAACTGAATCTTTGATTTAAACTAGATTATAATATACATTGGACCCTACGCACGCTCTGAAAGGTCAAAAGCCGATGTTTTATTAGAGTATAAAATGTAGTGTTTTATTGTTTTTCGGATTGTAGAATTTAAATTATGTAAAGCAAATGAAGAAGTCTGAGCAGTGTATCAGACTGTGATCAAACTCTCCGGGTTTTTGATAACACTCGAAAATGTAAAAAACAATCGTCCACCGATTTCCCTCTCGTTCTGAATGCCCGTCGTGTCTTATTACAATCGAATACACCTCTTAGGCTCCTTTATTTGTTAAATAAAGTACTAATATCATTATTGTTATTATGACTGGGTTAAATTAGGCTGAAAAAGGATTGAGCTTTTCAGTCATTTTATACTATGCCTTAGTTTACGTTTGTAATAAGGTTGTCACAAATCAGATTGTAGGCGCTGTTCCAGTGTCAATTTATTTACAACGTGTGCTGGCTGCCCGAACACCTACTGTAGCCCAGGCCTCCTCAGTGCTTGCATGTTTTGGTGCTATAATCCTAGCAATACCTGCCGTCATTATCGGCGCGATTGGAAATAAAACAGGTAAGTGACATCTCTAAAATCCAATTGATTGATATTATCATTAAGATTATCATGGCATGGTCATGGTTGTAGTAATATGGTTAAGGTCGCAAACAAGACGGTAGTTATTATATTTGTCATGTTCATGGTTTAGTTCACGTGGTCCTTTTTCTGGTCATAGTCATGGATATAGTCATGTGGTTGTTGCGGTGGACTTTGTTATAGTTAAGACTGCAGTCATGCTCTGGTCTGGTGACGGTCGTGGTTAAAGTTAAAGTTATGGGCAAGATTGCAGTCATGTCCTGGTTTGGTGGGTGTCACAGTTGCAGTCATGGTAATATATGTCAAGGCTGCAGACATGGTCTGCTCTGGTGATGGTCACATTTATGGTTATGGTCAAGATTGCAGTCATGGTCTGTTCTAGTGAGGATTGTGGTCGCAGTCATGGCAATGTCAAGATTACAGTCATGGTCTGGTCTGGTGACGATCGTGGTCACAGTCTTGGCAATGTGAAGATTGCAGTCATGGTCTGGTCTGGTGATGGTCGTTGTTACAGTCATAGCTGTGGTCTTGGTATAGGCAGCAATCATGATCTAGTCTTGGTTGTTTATCATTTTCATCTTTGTTGTTTCTATTATTATTGTTTATATTTATATTTGAAATGGTGACTCGAGTGGAAATATCGAGCCCACGTCCCTCGGTTTTATGTCCGAATTTGAAACCGCTACATTGTCGTATACATATACAAATTTTTCTTCATTGACATCATCATCATCATCACCATTGTCATTGTTATATACTATTGTTATCGCCATCTTTAGTGTTCATTGTTGTTTTTATTACCATCATTATCTTAACTATTGTCAACACCATTGTCATTATTGGCTTACAGTTTGGAGTTTTCATGTATGAATTTTACCTAATCTGATGCATTTGTTTCAGACTGGGCAAAAACCAGCTTCTTTATTGCACCACATTTGAATGGAACAAATACCACAATCACCCCTTCTATACAACCTTCTCTGGTTTTACCACTTGTGATACAGTACCTCACCCCCACCTGGGTTTCCGTCATTGGTTTGGGGGCGGTCGCTGCTGCTGTGATGTCATCATGTGATTCTGTTCTTGTTGCCGTCAGTTCTCTAATTGCTTACAATATTTACAAGCCTCTCATTAGAAAAAAGGTGAGTTTATACGGTCTTGCAAGACTTTGTCACGTGTTACTTAATATTTTAAAAACTTGCTAAATAAAGTACCTGCAAAATTGAGTACCATTAAGATAGATATAACTTAAAAAGAACATCCCAGGATGTCATTATCCACATTTTAAATTCATTCGCCGGCTAAATATCGCTTCAGGACTCTTTTGTAGTGGTCCTGCAGCTTTGCAGAATTTAAAAGTTCACAGCAGCTTTTTGTTTTTGCCCTGAAGTAGTGCAGAGAAAAAAGAAGACTTCTGCGTTTCCGTCGTTGGCTACAAATATGACACTGCCCATGCGTAGTTTCATCCCCCTCTGTCGTAAAAAAACAATGGCTCATTTTCCAGAGCTTGCATAAGCAAATTTAAATAGCTTGATAAATAACAACAGCAATAGCAATATTTTAAAAAGCTAAAAAAAAATGCACTAAATGTTTTCGGCAGTATTTGAATGAACGAAGTTGAGTACGTAGAGAAAATGTCAGAAATCTTACCTGAATCACTCAACAACAAGCAGAATGAACCAGCGACTCTAAAGATTTTTGACATAATTAAATCTTCCCTTCGCCATGTAGCTGAAAATGCACCTTCAAAAAGTTCGAATGATAAAACAATTATTGGATTCGGTTATAGCAAATATCGTGATTTGTCACTGTCCCGCAAGTTAATTATTATTTAAACAATGAATCTGTCCACCACTGTCAAATCACGATGCTTTTCTCAAGCTCATCCAAGAATATTTAAAGTTTGTGGGATGCCTCATTAGCTATGCAGTGTTATGAATTATGATGTGGCCAAAGCTGCTTGCATTCAGGCTCAGTGTATAATTATGGTAGATTTAAGGGATTTCGGGCGGGCATGGTTGGTGCAGTTGGTAAGATCTCTACTTTACAATCACAAGGTCCCCGTTTCGATCCCTGCTGTGCAGAGATTTGATTATTTGTGTGACCTTCTTTTCCGCCTAAGCTAACTCAGCTTTCCATTCTTCCGTGGTAGGTAAATGAGTACAAGCGTCTGCTGGGAGCTAACCTGCGATGGACTAGTGTCCCATTTAGGGGGACTCAAAGACTCTCATCCGCTTAACACAACAGAAACCGGAAATAAGCGCCGGTTCTATGGGCCACTAGATGCGTAAAGGATTTAGCATTTTTTAGCTTTAAGGGATTATGCTTGAGTGGCCATATTTAACAATGTAAGCAAGTATAGTACGCATGTGCTATCTGTGCTAGGCCCTTCGAAGGTGGGATTCACGTAACCACAGTTCCTATAAATCATTCAGAAATGACAAAATTAATGGTATCCATAAATGGAAAGAACTCTTTGACATTAGTAAAATAGCAAAGTTTCAGCTACTGATTTCAACTATGTAAAAAAATGACAAGCGACAGAATATAGGATATTTTTTACGGGTTTGTATGACTGGCGGGCAAGCCTTGCCCTCCAGTACCATTTTCACATATAATTCCTTTAAAACAAATTGATTTTATATTATTGTCATTTTTGAAATACTTGACGGCGAGAATTTAGTTGATTTAAGGTGGGTGTGATCACGTGATCTCTAACTGCAAAGGCTCCTTAAAGATTGCCATTTAAGTCACATCCCACAAGCATTACACTTTCACTGTTTCTTATATCTTCTCTGGGAATCTGGGCCTATTTGTTGACTTTGATGAGATCTAAATAAAACCAAAACCGCTGACTATGGGAACTAGCATTCAGGTGTAGTTTTAGCTATGGTAGAGTTATTCTTTGCAGTCCCAGTCAGTTATCCACACTTAACTTTCCCTTACATAACACATACCAAATAAAGCATTTGGTAATGAATAATTGAGAATTGATCTAAGCAGGCAAAATAATGAAGATTAAAATTAAAACTCTCCTAAAGTTATTCAATGATAAGTATGGGCTCAAGTTGGGAGAATTTAACAATATAACTGGAACACAAAGGGCTAAGGAAGGATAACAGCCAAAAGGAACTTAAAGAGAACCAAGGTGAAGCCCAAAGTTAACTATCTCCAGCTCCAGTTTTAGTGGAGCATGGAAACCGTTAATTATGGCCAGCAAAAAATTGATAATTAACAACATAAATAAGAACATTTGAGGCTCAAATTATCAAATTCTTTAAGAATATTTTGACTCATCCCAAAAATTAAGCGTTCTTATATAAAAATGTGCCAACAATCACAACTAAAGTATTTTAGTTAATCCTAGCATTGTTTTTCGAGTTCAGTTGGTTTTTTAACACTGTTTAACTTCTCTTATTTCTAGGCTAGTGACAGAGAGATCGTGTGGGTGACGCGCGTGACTGTTGTTGTGTCTGCCATAGTCTCGACAGCGATTGCTCTCTCAGTCGGCTCCATTTACTGGCTTTTGTTTCTGCTCGCGGAGGTTCAGTACGCTGTTATGGTCCCACAGTTCTACTGCGCTGTGTTCTTCGAGAAAGCTAATACTTATGGCTCAATCGTCGCCATTATTGTTGGTTTGGTGCTGCGAATTGGTGGCGGGGATCCAATTCTCAAAATCCCTGTCGTCATTAAGTACCCTTACTACGACGATGTTTATGGTCAGCGATTTCCTTTCAAAACGCTTTGCATGCTGTCGTCTCTGGCTAGTCTTGTTTCGGTATCTTACTTGACCAGGTGGCTATTTCTGTCTCGAATCCTTCCGAGGTCCGCAGATATTCTCCGATGTTATCGGAAAAGTTCAAGCAAGGAAGACAGTCAAATAACCCAAGACACAAAACTATGAAATTTTAGTTTTAGCAAAAACGCTTTCTACCGCTGATTATGCTTTATTTCAATTTTGTGTAGCTAAGAATATAGATCTTAAAAGTAGAAAAAGGAGAGACTTTTGAAACTTTTCCTTCCGCTATCCAACAATCTTAATCTAAAATGATATTTTTCATATTCAGCAGTACGCATTTGATTGGTTCATATAAAGCAGTTTTAGACGAGTCTGCCCAGAGCCTGGATGACGTGTTCACGTGTGTCGCTATGGGCACATCGTAGTTGTTAAGAAATTGCATTTTTGGTAAACCTGTACCGCCATCTTGAGTATGACGTGTTAAGGTTGTAGTGCCAGACCCCACCCGTCCATTGCTATTGCCTTTTTCAAAATTGAAGACTGGACTGCAGCCATAACACCTCTCACTCAAAATACTGCACGCGGAAAATTCATAGTTTGAAAACGAACTTCTTGGAATAGCTGCGAGTACCTTGTATTCCATTTCTAAATCCATTTTAAAGCTTAGAAATTGTATTAACAACGGCTTATTTATTGTTTACTATTGATAGAACAATGCTAGAATCAAATGCATATTTGGTTAATGCAGTGAGAAAATTAAACGGAAATCAGTTTCAGAAAAATGCATGTTGGTAAGATGTGCGAAACTTATGCTGCTTTGCGTCGTGCACTTATTAACTGCTTTTTAACTATAGCAGAATTTTCCAGAATCTGCCAAATAAAAAGATAAACTAACAATCTAACCACGCTGGAAACGCAGCCAGTTAATGTAATGTATGAGGTAACTGCAGGGATCCCAAGGCATCATTTTCTCTATGAATAAATTGAGCACCGTAAATTTGAGTACGCATAGAATTAATGAAATGACATGAAAGTATATTAAAACACGTCGGACTAGTAAACCGAAGATGTGGGGTTCGATTCCCGCCAAGGGCTTAAAAATTGTTTTCTCTTCTTTCGTTTTATATATAGATATACACCGAACGCATTTAATATACTTTCATGTAATCCTTCATTGTTCTGGTGCTTGCTCCTTGAAATGGCTTCACGAAAACTTTGTGGCCAACAGCTTTGCCTAGGTGCCATCCTTGTACATTTTTTATCATTGAGTCGCCAATTAATAGAGTCGTAGTTGTAGTAGAAGAATGCTCGACCAGATTAGTTAACTGCAGTTCTAGTACCCTTTCTTTGAGTTCATTTACCTGTTGTGGTTTTTTTGAGGTTTTTGCACTCTTCTTTTTCTCTTCTTTTTCCAGATCTATCACGGGTTTATTTTCCTCGGTGACACCAGTCGCTGCTTTAGTAGATTTGTTTTGCTTTCTTTTTTTGTTTTTTCGGGCCAGTGGTTTGCCATTCATCAGATTCATTAGCATTGGACTCTTAATTGTTGCTGTTTTTTTAGGTGTCGAGTCATTATTGTTTGCAGTTGAAGGCGTCAAATCCCTCGAAATGATTTGCATTGCAAAAGAATTAGAGTCTTTCTTGGACCAATTTTTTATTTTCTGCCTTTAAGGACATCGAAGCTTGGCATTTTCTGATTTTAAATCCCTCATTTCCTCGACTGTAGCCTGTCTAGATTCTTTCAGGCTTTCTATTTCTTTGTACAGAGCGGAAACTTGGACTTGTCCTGAAGAGTTATGCGAAGAAAGCATGGATGGTTGATTTTGCGCGGGAGAATTGATCTTGAGCTTTAGAAGATCCAGGTCGGATTTTATCCTTAATACGTCTCCACGAAGGAGGTGACAATCAGCACAGATTACAGTTGTTCTAAGATCTATAACACTAGGTCTGGTACAGGTTGATTCGTCAATATTAGCCCGATCACTGATTTGGTCGGTTACTTTTTCAGCATTTTTGCAGGAAGCTTGAATATGGTCCTTCAACCTTTTGACGAGAACTGTTTTCTTGCTGGAAACATTAGGGTGTCTACATCCTCGGTGGTGAGCATGGAGGGAGGGCCAATCGAAGCTGTGTTGGTGTTTTTTGAAGCATTTGAAGTTGAAGTCTCAACCGAAGCCGACCTTGTGTTCGGAACCAATTGCATCGATAAATTAGTCGAACCAGCACCAAACACTTTGCTAACCGACAAAAAGGAACTCGATTCAGTTATCTCCCTCAAATCAGGCAAAGATTTCGCTCCAGAAAGCATTTGAGTTGGAGAAGTCGACATTTTGGAAAGAGAGCAATAAACGTGACCTTCTCTCCTCTTCTCTTCTCGGTGTCCGAGAAGACTCGAGAAGTTCAATGCTTTTTTCACTATTAAAATTTTTGTTGCCATTAAGTTCAAAGATGTTATCACTATTACTATTATTGTTAAAATCACGGTCAATGGTGCTATCACTGTTACCAGTGTTATCACTTTTAGTGCTGTTCTCACTATTAAGATTTGTGTTAGCATTATGTTAAATGACTTTAAGGCTATTACTATTATTTTTACAATTAATGTTAATGATGCTATAACTGTCATCAGTATTACCAAGTTAAATGCTTTTTTTTTCTATTAAAGCATTTGTTGTCATTACGTTCAAAGATGTTATTACTATTACTAATATTGTTAAAATCACGGTCAATAATGCTATCACTGTGATCAGTATTACTATGTTCAATGCTTTTTTCAATATTAAAACTTTTGTTGCCATTAAGTTCAAATATGTTATCACTATTACTATTACTGTTAAAGACACAGTCAAGGATGCTATCACTGTTACCAGTATTATCACTTTTAGTGTTGTTCTTACTATTAAAATTTGTGTTACCATTACGGTCAAAGACTTAATCGCTATTACAATTAATGCTACAATTAAAGTTAATGATGCTATAACTGTCATCAGTATTTCCTCGTTCAATGGTTTTTTAATTATTAAATCTTTTGTTGCCATTAAGTTCAAAGAAGTTATCACTATTACTATTATTGTTAAAATCACTGTCAATGGTGCTATCACTGTCATCAGTATTACCAAGTTCATTGCTTTTTTCACTATTAAAGCTTTTGTTGTCATTACGTTCAAAGATGTTATCAGTATTACTATGAGAGTTAAAATCACGGTAAATGATGTTATCACTGTCATCTGCATTACCAAGTTCAATGTTTTTTTTCACTATTAAAACTTATAATTTTATTGCCATTAAGTACAAAGATGTTATCACTATTACTATTATTGTGAAAATCACGGTCAATGATTTTTTTAACTATTAAAACTTTTATTCCTATTAAGTTCAAAGACGTCATCACTATTAACATTTTTGTTAAAATCACGGTTAATGATGCTATCACTGTTACCAGTATTATCAATTTTAGTGCTGTTCTGACTATTAAAATTTGTGTTACCATTACGACCAAAGACTTTATCGCTATTACTATTATTATTACAATTAAAGTTAGTGATGCTATCACTGTCATCAGTATTACCAAGTTCAATGTATTTTTGTCGCCATTACGTTCAAATATATATGTTATCACTATTACTATTATTGTTAAAATCACGGTCAATGATGCTATCACTGTCATCAGTAGTACCAAGCTTAATGCTGTTTTCACGATTAAAACTTTTCTTGCCATTAAGTTCAAAGATGTTATCACTATTACTACTAGTAATAATCTTAGATTAGTCAGGTGCGTTCGGTTTTATTGTGCTATTTGTACGGATATTAGATATTAGCCAGGCTAGAGAATACACAATAGCGCCACAATAAAGATACACATACCATTGTTTTCAATATCTGTATTCACCAACAAAATTCAACGTTAAATACAATGTTAACG
>JANCMA020045168.1:0-16286 GCA_024336925.2 Zoanthus solanderi | reverse complement strand
CATCCTTGTTTTGACCGATTAGTAGGTTTATACTAAAACAATTAGACCTCTCGGCCTCATGGACTACGAGTTTGAATAGTCCATTCGGCCTACGGCCTCATGGGGCTATTGACTCGTAGTCCATTCGTCATCGAGGTCTAATTACTCGTGGTACCACGAGTCAACGTTTGGGTTCCATTTATTTTTCTTTTTTCTTCATGTCGCGATTAGCGATTCGGTCCAGTGACTGCCATATTTGGATTTGTCCCCGGTCCCACGCGTACCACGAGTAAAGGCTTAATGAGCCTCTTGTTGTTAAATAGAAATACGACATAAAAGAGTAAACCGGTTGACTTTCAATTTGAAGCTCTGTTTTAACAGTTCATGATCAACAACTTCCAGTACGCCGAACAGAATGACGTTTAACGTTAGTAAATGACAAAATTATGCTGTACTTGATGGTTGAATGTTCTACTACTTTTTTTGATCGCTCATCAATGATAAACGGAATGATTAAAAATAATTAAATAACCTTTTTTGGCTACAGTTGTGTTTGATGAGTGGCGAGATTATCCAGATGAGTAACAAGCAAAGTTTGATCTTCGAGCCGTCTGATCTTGAACAAGCCTCGCCAGCAACTGTCAGTCGTTGTGGTATGATATACCTTGAACCTCACCAGTTGGGCTGGAGACCCTTGGTGGAGTCTTACATGAATACTCTAGCGAGCACGCTGGACAAAGCAAATCAAGAGCTTATTCGTGAAATGTTCAACTGGTTGATACAACCCTGCTTTGGTACGTTTCTGTCATTTAATCTTTTAGTTTCCTTGACGACTTTTTATACACCCGCCAGTAATGACTCTTGATAAGTTTCTCATTTTATAGTTCTAAAATAAACATTCAAATGATGTGTGTGAGACTACACATGGTGAGTTGAAATCTCCTTTCACACTACAAACTATGGCGATCATCAAATTAAATTACCCACTTCAGGTTCTCTAAAACAAGTTTTGATACGAGTTGTCATTCATCTGAACAGCTTGTTATGTTTTTATTATTATTATTATTATTCTATGATGTAATCAAACTTCACAATGATTGGTCAGTAGATGATATGCCCTCCAAGTGTGTAAGTGGGTACATCTTTACGGTAGACCACGCCATGATCTCCAAACGTGGCGGTTTTGTCATTCAACGGCACAACGAGTTGAGAGACCTCGAAGCTCAACTTCTGAGTGCTGTAATGTTACAGGTTAGATGTCGTCTCACAGCGGTAAATTGGTCTTTATTTTTTTATTATTCTTTACTTAGCAGAAATTATGCTCCTGCAGTTTATGTTCTAAAGAAAAAGATTTATTTTAGTTTATGTTGAAAAAAAATGTGACATTGAACTGTTTTTGACGTGTTTTGCATGAGAAAATAAACTTTCAAACTAAATGTTTTGTGAAGTTCAAGATTGTCGTTTTATACTTTGTCGCACACCATTAGAAAAATAATTTGTTACAAGGAATTTGTACAATATAGTTCATCAGTATCTTTGTAAAGTTTAAAATTTATAAAATATCTGGCTTTATGCGATCTTTTCAGACTTCAGACACTGAAGTGCATTATTTTTGTTTTAAGATTTTATTCGTCACGAATGCAAGTTTTTCGTCCAAACATCAGAACTGCACCTTATTACGTCGTTTATGAAGTTATACTCTTGTCTCATGGATGAAATTAAGGCCCAGGATTGCGCTGAAGGTCCAGATCGAATGTCTGCCAATCAGGTTTGTTGTAAGGGGCATTTGTATTTTTAAAACAATTTTTTTTTAATAATGTGTGGGTTCCTTTTTGAAGTCTTCCGAGAGAGTGTCGAGATGCTGAATAGACACGGTTAAACGTCCTTATCAAAGAAGACATGAAGGTTTAACCATTTGCAGAAGTTAGAGCAAAAGCAGCACCATCTCCGCAATTATTTTAAGACCCTTAGTGTTTGTCCGTCCGGGAATCGAACCCAATCCTCCCGAACGATAGACTGGTATTATTTAGTGTTTACTCTACAATTTTTTTTCAGAGCTTAGAGGCTCATTGGAGCCGGTACTTATCTCCAGTTTATCTAGTGCTGAGCTGGTGAGAGTCTTCTACTTCCCCTGCACGGGACACTAATCCATTATAGATGAGTCCCTTCAGAGGCTTGTACTCATTTACCGGCCTTATAAGGATGGAAAACCGAGTTACCTTTTGTGGAAAAGAAGGTTACACAAATGTTCCAATCTCAGCAGAGCCGGGGATCGAACCCAGGACTTTGTAGTGGGAAGGTAGAGATCTTACCAACTGCCCCAACCACGCCCATTCTGTATACACATATACTGTAACCTTTATCTCATTTTCCCAAATGGGAAAATATTGATAATTTAAAAATATCAAAAGATAATGATAAAACTAACATTATTTTTGGCCTTGTTAATTAAGATGGTCAAGCCGACTGAAAACATATTTAGCCATTCGATTGATTATATAAGTTCATTTTATACGTGAGTTATTCAAAACAATTCGAATAAATCCTTGATTTGTTTTCTGCTTTTGTTTCTATTGCAGATTACGAACTGGCTAATGGGATTATTTTTGTTCTCTGTTGTATGGAGTATTGGGGCCACGATTAATGGCGATAGTCGTAAGAAGTTCGATGCTTTTTTTAGACTGTTGATTAGTGGCACCGATAAAGATCACCCCAAGCCTAAAAATATCAAAATTTCTAAGGTATGTTAAGCGAGATCAGAGTTACATGTTAACAATTAATCTCAATTTTTTACGCAGCTAAGGAGAATGATAAGATAGGAACATAGTCAACGATTGAAATAATAAAAATCAAGAGAAGCGTCATTGAAATAGATGGTAATAGTAAAACAAGCAAAAAAACATAATGAACTACCTTTCTTTTTAGCAAAACGTGTTCCCAGACCGTGGAACCGTTTACGATCACTATTTTGTAAAGCAGTCTAATGGATCCTGGGCAAGTTGGATCGACAAAATTGACCGTAATAAGATAGCTATTGCCAAAGATGCCAAGGTATGCTATGCTGCTTTAATGCGTTTGTCAGCGTGTAGTATTAGTGGCGATAGGTTTGCTTGATTTAAAATTCGTCATTGAAATCTTCTTCCTCGCCATCATCAGTGCCATCAAATAACCGTAGTTATTAGCTACATAGTCATCACCACCACCGCCACCACCAACATCATCAACGGTTAGATCTTCATTTTCACCATTATCATGATCGTAGTTTTGGTTATTACCACTACACCACTATCATCTTCACCACTTGAAAGGTTTCATTATATATACTAATGTTATCATTAAAATCATCTTGACTCTTGTAATTATTATCATCATCATCATCACCACAACTACCAACATTATCATCAGCATCATTATTATGATCATTATCATCTTCGCTATTATGATTTTTATCATCATCATCATCACCACCACCACAAGCATTAACATCAGTACCATCATCATCATCATCATCATTATGATCGTCGTCACTAGCAGAAGTATTCTCTCTTATTTGGGCAGGTGAGTGAACTGATTATCCAGACGGATGAAACAGCGAGACAGTCATTCTTCCTTGATACTTTTCTGAGTCACGAAAACCCAGTGCTGTTTATTGGCCCTACTGGGACAGGCAAGTCCGCACTAACCAATGACTATCTTATGCGTCTACCCAAGGAAAAGTAAGTACACATTGTTATTAAACTATCAATTGTTGATTCACAGCTGAACAGGTGTGAATTTCTCATTGTTGTTAGGTGGTCTAATGAACCGATTTAACGTAACAGAATGTTCACAAAATTGCCTCTGCGTGTGTTGTAAAAAGCAACCAATCTTGGAATGATAATCTTATAAAAGATTCAAGATAAAATTTGCTTGTAAGGTTTCGTCAAAACCTTTTTTCAGGTTTTGCAAATTTTCAAAATGTGTATTAAATTTGTTTTTGTTGCCTGTTAAAGTTTTTTCTCAGGTTACCCATAGCATGATAAAAAAAAAGTACGATTCTGGTTTTGTTGCAGGTATTTGCCCCTTAACATCAATTTCTCTGCTCGTACAAGTGCCAACCAGACGCAAGATATGGTGATGGGGAAGCTGGACAGGTGAACAGATTTGTGCAACTTTGAACTGTTTTGTTTAATATTAAGATGATAGCTTATGTATACATTTATCAATTTTGGTTAGTTAACAACGACATCGAGAAAAATTTATTTGCGTTCGTAAGAGTTGTACAGACTGAAATACTTGCAAGTTGCAAGAGTAACCCAAGCATTTAAGTTGCAGGTTGCAAGAGTAACCGAAACATTTAAGTTACAGGTTGCAAGAGTAACCGAAACATTTAAGTTGCAGGTTGCAAGAGTAACCGAAACATTTAAGTTGCAGATTGCAAGAGTAACCGAAACATTTAAGGAATGTAAAGTGAAGCTAAAAAATAGTGACCTGTTACCTTTAACTACAAGTTTACCTTTACTATTACCTTTAACTACAAGTTTACCTTTACTGTTACCTTTAACTACAAGTTTACCTTTACTGTTACCTTTAACTACAAGTTTACCTTTACTGTTACCTTTATTTACAAGTTTACCTTTACTGTTACCTTTATTTACAAGTTTACCTTTATCTTCGTCTTTACCTATTTCTTCTTCCAATTAACTTCTGCAAGCTTCCACGAGTATAAAGAAAGAGTTTAGCGGAAATGTGTTAAGCTAATTTTCAATTGTGTGATTGGCACAGGCGCCGTAAAGGTGTATATGGTCCACCGCCTAGCAAGAAATGTGTAATGTTTGTGGATGATTTAAACATGCCTGCAAAGGAGAAATATGGAGCACAACCTCCTGTTGAACTTTTGCGACAGGTTTGTACATTTTAAGTCTCAGGGAAAGTTGCAATGATGACTATGTCTTTAATTTGGTAGTTTGAAGTCTACTGTCTTTAAGAATGTCTGAGATCTTATCATACTTTCTTATTATTTTGATTGTGCATCATCTCTCATTCTCTCTGAACTTGATTGTGCATCATCTCTCATTCTCTCTGAACTTGATTGCGCATCATCTTTCATTCGCTCTGCACTTATACATAGTTTTTCCATGTAATTTCTTTGAACTGCTTCAAAGCGCCTTAAACAATCGTTTTTACCTCATGTTTTGTTATTTTTATGTTCGGTAGTGGATCGATCACCGCCATTGGTACGATTTGAAGGACACATCAAAACTAGAACTGATCGATTTGGTAAGAGAAAGATTTAACTTAAACTGTGGCTGTTAGTTTAAAAGTTAATAGATAGTAATGAATAAAACCAAAACAGAATTAATTTCACATGAATTATTAAGTCGTTGCCACCCGATGAAAAATTAGCTTAGAAGTTTCTGCCTCAGTCACTTTTAGGTTTAGGCTTGGTTACCTTTCAGAACCTCTGAATAGATTTTCCAACAGTTTGCAGTGCAGTCACTTATCGCGAGGCTCTAAAAGAAAAGTTTCCAGCCTGCATTGAAACAAAAGGAAACCAGAACGTTAAATGCTTTCCGAACCAAGTGACTCATTGTAGCGGGCTTCTATCTGCAGTCTCTGTCTCTCTTAAGCCCATAAGAGCTTAAACTCTCCCTGGACGCGACATTAATTGCATGTTAGCTCCAGCAGAAGCTAGTTCTCTAATTACCGACCTCGAAAGTATGGAATCTGAATCGTAAGATCAGGTCAAACTAATGTCCAAATCTTGTGATTGGGAGGCAGAGATCTTACCAACTTCGCCAACCACGCCATAAAAAGACCAGAAAACTGAAAAAGAGGAGTGGGTAGAAAAATGCCTTGATAATCTCTTCATTTTTTGCTCAAAAGTTGTTTACACTGCAGTCTAGGGTACTTTAATGTGTCATAATTTTTTTCTTTTTCAGCTGTTTGTTGGTGCCATGGGCCCCCCTGGTGGTGGTCGTAATGACATCACTGGCCGCTTTACCCGTCATCTAAACGTCATATCTATCTGTTCGTTTGATGATAACACAATGAGCAAGATTTTCACGAGTATCGTAGACTGGCATTTCGCAAACGGCTTCGACTCCTCTTTCCAAAGATTGGGAAAGGTAAGTTTTATTGTTTTTGTCAAAGAAATGCCATAGAGTCATTGAGATGACCGGAGTTGTTGCGACTTTGGAAAGTTCCACTGCGCTGGTAAAAACATTCAAAATGTAGAAAATTTTACATGGCATGCAAAAATCGATTGTTTCATTTATTCATTTATAAACGGTTATAGGCAATTATAACAATGCCGTTTTTTTCTGGTTGCTGGTCTCGCCAGTCCGTGGTCTGATGGTTATATAGCACGCCGCTTACCGTTTAACACTCGAGTCCGTGGTCTAATGGTTAGCACGCCGTCTTACCATTCTACTGTTCGCTAATCTCGCCAGCCCGTGATCTGATGGTCAGCACGCCGTCTTGTCGTTTGTCTTGTAGCTGGTTTTGCGAGTTCGTTGTCTAATGATTAGCATACCGTCTTACAGTTTGTCTTGTCGTTGGTCTGGCGATCCTTGGTTTAATGGTTAGCATGCTGTCTTTGCATTCCGCTAAAGCTCGCAAATTCGCTCAGACACAGGAAATGATGTTATGTGTTTATATCTTAAATAAGTTACATTGATTTGTTTCTTTAAAAAAAGTTACGAACTTCCAACCTTCAGAATACTTTACTTCCTATCCATTTCGTGCAATAAGTGAGCTAAAAAGGAGAAACAATATATCATACCGTATTTATTCGATTTAGCGCCCAACCTCGAATTAGCGCCCACCTCGAATAAGCGCCCATCCAAAAAGTGAAAAAAGTTAATTAGCGCCCAGCCTCTAATTAGCGCCCGCCCCCTCCCCCCAAAAAAGAAAGCTAATAAAAAGGGGGAAAAAAAGAAATTCGACACTCATAGTGAAGTGTACAAGAGATGTGTTGATTATTTCATTTTATCTGTGGCTTCCAATGGATAATACCTTCCGACAGCCTATTAGAACGCTGGGATCCTCAATCTTTCAACTGCCATGTCCATGTGGGCACATCGAGGACACACAACGAGAGTGAAATTGATTATCCTGAGAGAAGTGTGAAAATCGTTAAGCCCTTTTCATTGCTATGTTCACGCAAAATAAAGTTCCTACTTGCTGAAAATTGTGAAAAGTTAATTAGTGCCCAGCCTCGAATTAGCGCTCACCTCGAATAAGCGCCCACCCAAAAAGGCAAAAAATTTAATTAGCGCCCAGGGCACTAATTCGAATAAATACGGTAATTTAATAAGCAACCTTTGTTCACTCTACAAAATCTGCGTGCGCGATTAATCAAAATCGATCACGCGATTTCAACGTATCTATCGATACCGCCACGAGGTCATTAATTTGCTTAACCTGTTTTTTTATGGTGTAAGACATGGCTTGTAAATAGCCGAGTCTTCATTAAATTCAAACCACTGATCATATGAATCAAAGCATTTATTCCAGCAAAAATTGTCATTTATCAGAGTATACACGCAAATGATTTGGCGGGCTTTCTGACGCACTTCCGGAAATTTTACCGCTTTTCAAATAAGTTTGAAGTTTAGGTTTCTTGTACAGCATTTTGCAACGTTTTTATTCCACTTTTCTGTTTCATTTTTGAAAAATTGGAGTCAACACTTTACCAAATTTACTGAATACCGGATTTACAATCGTTGAAATTAGTTTGTTTTATTGTGGCGAACACATGAAATCGAGAATATGCAGATTCCTGACTTTTTATTGCAAGATGGCGACGTTTACTTAATTGGGCGATGACGTGTGAGAAACACTTCAAATACTGGTTTAATTTTTCTAATTTTCATTGAAACATTGAACTTACTTCCCAAATTACCTCTGATGAATTCTAAAACAGGGTAATTTATTAAACTTCTTTTACAGTTTTAGTTTCAGTTTTTGACAAATTTTATTGGATGCTTCGCTACTTGCTTCTAAAAATTATCCTGTTCGCGTTAATTTTTAAAAATTTTATATTTTAATCTTTCTTTATGTACAGTTTTTTGTGATTTCTATTTCATTCTTCTTGAACTTAAGCTATTTTGATTATTTACTTACTTAATTTAAAGATCCATGAGTTTTTCAAACTCTTTTTTCAAGTTCGTTATGTTATGTATCGAGCCTTGCAATGCATTGAACTAAGATTGCATATTAAAATCCTAATGATCTTCAGTTCGTGGCGTGTTTACAAATACACTCACTTGCGGGCGACACAATACACTCGGATAGTGTTGGACGGTGTTCGACGATGTTGGATGGCGTTTGTCTTTGTTCAAACTTTTCATCCAACATCGTCCAACATTTTCGTTTTGCGTGATCAAAAATACGCCATAATTTCGTGCCTGGTACTGAAATCCAACATTGTTGGATAATGTTGGATTCGTTTGAACACTCCAGCATCCAACACAATCCAACACTGATCAAACACCGTCCAACACCACCCAACAGTGTTGGATAATGTTTGACCAACATGTTTGATCCGTTTAAACTGGCCTCAACTCTTAAACATCATATCCATTTCGTGCAATGCGTGAGCTAAAAAAGGAGAACTAAAACAAATTTCATCTCTGTTGCAGATTATGGTCATGGCTACAATGGAGGTGTACAAAAAAGCTGTGGAGCACTTCCTACCAACTCCCAGCAAGTCTCATTACGTTTTTAACCTTCGAGACTTCGCGCGTGTCGTGCGTGGAGTACTCCTTGTCCCGGCGTCACACATGGATGAAGGTGATAAACTACTGAGATTATGGACACATGAAGTCTATCGGGTGTTCTATGATCGCCTGATTGACGACAAGGACAGGAATTTGTTCTTTGATATAATCAAAGACACCATGAAACAACAGTTCAAGCAGGACGTGGAGAAAGTGCTAGGACATCTCGCGCCTAAAGGGCAAAAACTGAAAGATGACCATATAAGGTAATATAGTAATAAGCAGTTTCACAGTTAACATAAAGGAGCTTGTACTTCAGATGAGCTCAACACCAAGAATTCAAATGTGCGGTAAATTACTCAAATGCGAAAATAAAGCTTTTAAAACATAAGGATCAACGTGGTTCCTGCACGTAACTTCTATGATACCGGTCAAGTGTTCAGTCCCTGAACTGAAGTATGAAGCTACTGAGGCCGTTGCTAATGTCTCTTCTTTTAACCTAAAGTTTCTGTATTTTTTGTGATAGATTGAGACTAAAAATATGTATTTAACAATGATAATAATAATAATGATAATGATAATAATAATAATAATAATGATAATGATAATAATGATAATGATAATAATAATAATAATAATGATAATGATAATAATGATAATAATAATGATAATGATGATGATGATAATAATGTGCTTATTACAGTATATTCATTTAACATGGCTCTTCATCTGCAATATGCTAATTATTATATTATAACGATTATGCTATTATGTTTGTTATGAAATTAATTGTATCTTAGCGCATGGAAAGTTATTGGCGCTTTATATTCTTTTTTTTTTTAACGTTATATTTGCGTAAAGTTTTGTTAAGTGATGCGACCTCCAATGAAGTTGTTTTTCACGCACGAGCTTGTTGCATTTGTTGTGTGGCGTGTGCCGCTTATACTGGTTTTTACGGTTTTACCTATTGGTTTTTCTTATTTTACTAACGTTGTTCGATAACTGTGCTCACTTAGTGGGTTGCTCCACCTGAATTGTTTTTCAATTGGTACAGGATTAAATGGATTTTATCAACTAATAAACATGTAAGATGTAAATACTAAATACTAAAAGTGTTTCTAGAATGTTGTTGTCGTCCTAGCAGCTTCGCGCGCTCTATAACGTCATCAATGGTTGCTCTGATCATTTTTGATTTTGTGAGACTTTTTAGATTTTCTCTCCAAGATCACGCAACATCCACCAACAAAGCAGTGCAGAACCGACACAAATTTTAGATAATTCATAAACTCTAACTGACTTAACTCAATTCTCTGGTTCATCTAGCTTTATATAAATCTGGAATTGTTTTGTTTTTTTGTTTTTTTTGCGTATTTGATTTTCCTTGTAATTTTTTCTCGTAACAGGAATCTGTTCTTCGGGGATTACATGGATACCGAAAGCGCCGTGAAGACCTACAATGAAGTTGTTGATCTCAAACAGTTGACTGTGCAAATGGAACAGTAAGTCAGCGTTGGTATTTGTTTTATTCGGAACAAACCAGCTTAGAAAATCCGACAAACAAAAACACTACAGACACACGATTGCAAATTAAAAGCAAAAATCTTTGCATCTTCAATTAAACTGAAATCAAATGTGTGCGTCCTTGATGCTGTTTTTATTAATGTAGGTTTTTTTTGTGGCAGACTAGAACCTTATTTCTTCAGTCCCCAGTTTCTTAGTGGAGTCTCATCATTTTCGTTTCTTTTGCCATTTCAGGTATCTGGACGAGTACAACCAAATGAGCAAGACTCCGATGTCCCTTGTTATGTTTAAATTTGCCATCGAGCATATATCACGAGTGAGTCGAGTTCTTAAACAGGACAACGGTCACGCCTTACTCGTAGGTGAGTCGTTTTACTGATATGGAGAAATTTACAATGGAGTGACTGCCGAACGGAAGAAATATGATTTTCTTTCTGCAAAATGAATTTCCATTTGCTGCTAAGATGACTGAATAGTTAAAATTACGAACACGATAGGTTTTAGAAAATCTGTTTCAATTCATCAGTTAAAAATAATTGGGCCCAGGAATTCAGTGTAGCAAAACCGCATTCAATAAGTTGCTGCCAAATTTATTGGAACGTAACTCACTGATTTTGTTCAGATGTGCTATGCTATGCTATGCTGATAAATCCCAGAAAAGAATGAATCGGTTTTCCATGGCTGATAATAGTCAGGCTCGCTATTCTTTATGGTACATTTATGGGGTAATGCCCACTACCAACGTGTTCTTGATGGGCTTCATTTTCGCTACTAGCACGTATGTGCTATCTATACTTTTGAATATCATTTAAGCCATACAATCCCACAAATGTTATACTACCAACCCACTACCAGTGTGTCCTCGATGGGCTTCAGTTTCGCTACTAGCACCTAAGTGCATCCCACAAGTATTAGTCGCTTTCCTTATTACTTAGATTGCTAAATGAGGCTTGATGTTTCTCCAGGCATTGGGGGCAGTGGTCGACAGAGTGCCACGCGCCTTGCCACCTTCATGGCTGACTACGATCTGTTTCAAATCGAAATTACCAAGTCATACACCAAGGCAGAATGGAGAGACGATATCAAGAAGGTAATAAGATATTACTTGACTGCTAGTAATGTGGTTTTCCTCTTCCAGTCCATTGCTGGTAGCGTTCAACTTTAGATAGTTTTTATCCAGCCAATTGACATGCAAGGTTTGACGTCTACTCCTTGTAAAACAAATAACCATTTATCTTTTCAGAGCAATCAAATCGCAGTTTTGGGCCACACCTAAGTTGCGAACTCGGGAACAAAATTAAAGTTTTCTTTTTTGTTCCCTATTATTAAAAAGTTGTTTGATGTTTTTAGAAAAAAAGTGACAACATTTTAGCTTTTTTCTTTTTCTACTATCATTTTATGTCACTTATATTAAAGGTTTCTAAACATTCCTAAACGCTTTTTTAACAACGCATTGAAAAGATCATAAGTTGTCTAAAGAACTTTAGTTTTAGATTTCTTTTACTACAGTGATTAGTGTTAGCTATGTAAATACTTGAAAAACAAACAGTCATTTTTTGCCTTGCAGTTTTTCAACCTAGATTTTTTGTACTAGACTATTTTGGTGCATAAAAGGGATTTGAATTACGTTGCAACTTGTATTTAATCAATACGGATTTCGAAATAAATAGATTAGTAAAAATGATAGTTAATAGTTTCCTACGTTTCGGCATTCTTACTGACGCCATTGTCAATGTTAAATGATTAATCAATTCGAATTTTAAAAGTTCAGTGTCACTAGTTTGCATAGTTACGTAAAATACAATACTTTTGCGCGAAACGAGTCCGATTGCACATTCAGTGATGGTATTAATTGTTTTATGTACAACGTTTCATTAACAAGACAACTGAATTTGTTTTGGCACTTTTTTAGCACATTAAATACATCAGGGAGAATGTCCGAGTGTTCTTTGATAAAATGCTTGCGCACCGAAGAGCCGCTTGTTTTTATGTCCATCAATCCACACGAAGAGGTGACCACGGGTGTAACCCACATGACCGGTATCACACCGATCACATTGAAATTCATAAACCACACAATTCTGGTTAATGAAACTTGGCTTGGCCTCACTTATGGGAAACTCCTCGGCGATCTTGCGACTAGTGAAGACAGGTTGAATAGTTGTCTTGAACTTCACACTAAGATCCTTCAACTGTGATTTAACAGCTATTCTCTGTAACTTTTTTTTAGATGCTGATCAAGGCTGGGGTGGATGGAAAGGCCTTGGTATTTTTGTTTAGTGACAATCAAATAAAAGAAGAATCGTTTGTGGAGGATATAAATATGATCCTCAACACTGGTTATATCCCAAATATTTTCCCCTCTGATGAAAAGGCAGATCTAATTGAAAAGATGCAGACAGTGGCCCGAGTTGAGGTAAATGGACATAATATCACTTTGTCATCAAGCGTCATCATCCTGGTTCATATTTATCATCTTCATTCATGCGTTATCAGAAGCTTGCGTCATTATTATCATCCAATTAATTCATCATCATGTGTCCTCAGCATCATCGAGTGTCATTATCATCTTGATCATGCATACGTCGTCATCATCATCATCATCATCATCACAATGCTTCATCGTCATGCGTTATCATCATCATCATTATGCGTCATCATTTCAGCATCATAATATTAGTACAAAAGTGCTTTAGTACTGAGAAAAAGCAAGGATCTACGATCGTTGGTTATAGCTCGCTCTCTTTGTAATGGAATACGGCAAAATATTAGCCAGTTTGTACGACTGATCGCTGTAATAACTGCCATGTTTCAGATCCACATTATTGTTGCTCACCTTGTAGATTTGAGCTTGAATATTTCTTGTTTCTATAAATCAGTATTTTATGCATGATCATAATAAATCTTTTCTTTGTGAATTCCTTTTTATCAAGTAATAAGTTAAAGTTTCCATTTTATAACTGCATGATACTAGTGTTTAGGATCTGAAATGTGGACCACTTATATTTGTTAGGGTAAGAAAATAGATTCCACTCCGCTTGCAATGTACAACTTCTTTATTGAACGAGTGAAGGCCAATTTGCACGTGGTGCTGGCGATGAGTCCGATTGGTGACGCTTTCCGCAGTCGTCTGCGCATGTTCCCTTCGCTGATCAACTGTTGTACGATCGACTGGTTTCAGGTGGGCTCACGTAGGGTATTGACATGATTATTCCAGGATCCAACATTTTAGCAGTGGTTATTGATAACAGAAGTTGTTATTACACCAATATAGTTTTTTTTTCCTTTATGATTAAAATAGTTTTAAAACAAATCTGAAATCCATTTTACGCTTAGTTGATAAGTTTTCTTTATGTTTTTATTAGATTTTGATTTACATTTTGGATAGTTTTGTTGTTGAATTAAGTATTTAACTTTGTAAATCTTTCAGTGTCATTACTTCCACAATCCACGACTTCGTACAAGTTGTTCGTTGCAGCACGGGACAAACAAGTAAAACAAGTAAACTAAATGTGTATTTTATTTGCTGTAGGCCTGGCCAGAAGACGCTTTAGAAATGGTAGCAAACAAATTCTTGGAGGAAGAAGAAATGACGGAAGACACCAGGAAGGATTGTGTCCACATGTGCAAGTATTTCCACGAGAGTGTTCGACAGCTTTCCCTCCGGTAATAAAACTTTTTTGAATCTTCCCAAGACCCTATATAAAACGAAACCTTAGCACGTTTTAACTGGCTATTCCAGACGCCAGTGACTAATAAATCCAAGTTTGGCTTTTTTGGTCGTCTTGGAGACTTTGAGGGTTTTCATTCCGGTATATGGCTTGAGATTCCAAAAAACTTTATGGGCCAGAAAGTTATATCCTATAGGGCGGCATATATCCGTAAAAGCTTAATTTTTTTTTCTACTTTGAAACTGCTTAACTGACCTCGCAACAGAAATGACTTCGTAGCTCAGGCCACTCCGTTGTCTCAGGTCTCTAATAATCGTTTCAGCATTTCCCCCCCCCTCCCCCCACTTATCAATTTTCAAGAAAATTCCATCCCCCAGTCTTTTCCTACACCCTGCTTATTAATCTTCCATTGTTTTCATTTTCGAACAGCCAAGCTTTTTTTAGCTCAAAATCGAATTAAGTTTTTTAATGAAATGATGTTTTTCCTTGTGTAAACCAGAATCGAATGTGATTATTTTTTATCTACCTTTTAGAGTAAGTTTTGTATCACTTTGCCTCCCTCAACTTATTCCAATCCCCGTTTATCATCTTCACAAGTGTTTTTCAATTCTCTACCGCCCTTTTTATTTGAAACCCAAAAGTACCAATGCAGAGGTCACGTTTTGGAATCCCGTCTTTTTGGTTTTTCTTTGCTTAGGCTACGAGATTTGACACAGGAAACAAACAACATTTGCAGTCTTGGAAGAAAATTTCAGCCAATCATAATGCAGAATATAAGCTTACAGATTAGAAATTCAACCAATGGCAGCAAGGCAAAATGTTAAAAAATTGAACCAAAGAGGACGTGCATTTACTTTTAGAGAAGCTTGACTACTTTTAATGAATAGTTAGCAGTTAGAGTTAGTGATAAAAACTACATTTATTTCAATACATTCAATTGTGATTTACAGATATTACGATACGCTACGACGTCGTAACTACGTTACTCCTACATCGTACCTGGAACTGATTCTCACCTTCAAGACTTTACTTAACATCAAGCGGAACGAGATCATGACTCTCAAACAAAGGTACGATACGTTAATATCTTTCAAAGATACTGATAGTGTGACAACTCATCAAGGAATGTATCTTTTTGAAACAGGTTTGGGACAAAAGATATTTTCCTTTTTCTTTGGTTGACTTTTTTGGTTTTTCCTTCTATTCGAAAATATTTTTGGGGCTTTAGTTATCTAGATATTGAAATGTTTTGTTTGTCGATTCGTTTTACATCAAAGCGCTAAACACATAAACGTATCTTGCTTTTTCAAATATACAGCATCCAGTTTGGTACCCTTTGAGCAAAGTTAGTAGAGTCGACTGGTTAGGAAACTTGATGACTTTCTTTGTAATATGTTTTTGTTCTCATTTACCCTATTAAAATATGACGTCGACAGTGCACAAATAACAAAAGGCTTTGAGATGTAAATGAACAAGTAGCCAATAGACTAATGAAGCATCACACCTAGAACAAAAGATCATAACCGTGACAGTGCACACAACATGAAACAAAGAAACATTGTACCAGTCCACTCTAACAACTTTGCTTTGAGGGATGATGGTTTTATAATTTAGCCGAAATGCAGCACATACCAATTTTGTGTTCCTTGACACGTTTTACATGAAATGCTCTTTTGTTTATCTTCATAATCTCAACTTTTTCAGATAGCTTTTAGTTTGTTTAACAGTACGAAAACTAAGCAGCAGAGTGGCTGTAAATTTGTATAAATGAAAGCAAAGCTGTGTATAGTTTAATCTTTCTTATATTGTCATAGATACATCACTGGATTGGATAAATTGGAGTTTGCTACCTCACAAGTCTCCATCATGCAGCAGGAACTCAGTGACCTTCAACCTGAGCTCATCAAGACGTCCGCTGATACGGAAAAGCTAATGGTTAAGATCGAAAACGACACGGTTGAAGTCGAGGCAAAGAAAGAGGTACACCCTGTTTTAATATCATTGTATTACTTTTTTACTTGTTGTGGATATCCTATCTCATTCGACCGTATTTTATCAGTCATATCTCTCATATAGGTCTTAATTGATAACATTGTAATACAACGCTTGCCACAGATAGGACCATATGAAAACCATTTGAAAACGTCACTAGTCATAAATATGCAACAGAGGGGAAAACTGGGAGACCGATACACTCTCCGTAACTTAGAAGATAGAAAGTTACTCACCCCATTTTATGAGAGACGTTGTCCCCAGACGAAGAAATGACTCACCTAGACGAGTTACTCGATAGGCTGCTTTTCACAAATTTCTTTGTTAAACGAAGATAACCGTTTTTATTATATCCACACCCACTGGATATGAGCAATCGCGCGCTCTGATTGGTTCCTCTACTACTAGGATATCAGCTCAT